>KZ308322.1:678231-772694 GCA_000376725.2 Ladona fulva
AATAAATGTTACTGCAGTTGTTTTGCTAAAGAATGATTTGTTACTCTTCCAGTCAATATACCCTTGGAGTTTAGAATCTCATATTTTGCTAGTAGTTTACAGCTTTTAAACGAAATTTTAGCGTTCATATTACCGTTTTTAGGGAAAATATTAGACGTTTCAGTATCATTATGATAGACAGCTAAATATTTTAATATCAACAGTAGAGTTTCGATTAAAAGTTGTACGTCATCAGCGAAGTACGAGATTTTCATCACGAATGACATATTGGCCATGTGTGCAACAGATGATTCTTTAGCAAAATAACTGCAACAACATTTACTTTTGCCAAGCCCCATGCTGGGTTAGGAGCAATAAACCTCCCTAGGGCCCCGCTGTAAAGGGCCGAAAAGGGTAACTAGCACCAGCAGAGGTTTAAAAGTGCTTCGCATCTGAGAGATAATTTTTCTGCCAAAGCCTCCGAATATGGATAGGATTCTACGAGAATACCACCGGCGCGAAATGGTTAATATGAGTAAATTTTACAACAATTTAGGAGGTCAATTTGCCCCTTCACCACAATTATTCTCATTATTATTTTAAACTTTTATGTTCTGTATACTTATGCTCTATCTTTTGTGATATTTAATTTTTTTGAGACATTTGTGATAATTTATTTTATTTTGATTTTTCCTATTATTTGTGTTTTATGAAGTGAAATCTTACTATTAGTGATATTGATGTGATTTTCTGCTGTGAAATTTTTTCTTTAGTTTGTTACAAAATGGGTGTATCCTGTCAAGTAAATAAAAAAACTAGTGAACTGGTAGACTGGGGTACCAGACTCCCAGAGATATACCTCCCATTCTCTGTCTGTATAACGGATGACAACACCATACATTATCAACAAAAAGTTAATTATAACAGAGAAATCCAAATGACCAATAGTTAAAGGTGTTAATTTAAGCACAATAAAGTAATTCGGCTGAATCCCAAGGAATAATAAGTGTGAAAAATGGTGACATGTCTGGGTTTCAAACCTAGGTCTCCCACTTTCTGGGCAGGTATTCTATCCACAGAACTACCATGCTAATGTAAAAATAAATTGTTATTTTCAGTCTGTATATTACTGTTGAGGTATACGAAAACATCAAGATTGGTAAGTCTAACATTAACAACTTAGTTCAAGGATGTTCCTTACATAGATAGAAAAAACTTCTTATTATTAATAGAAAATTAAGTTACAAGCTTTCACTTATTCAGGGATATATTATGAAGATATCTCTTTTAGTAATCCATCCATTTATAATTCTCAATAATTATGCTTAGTTTATAATTAAACATTACACTCACCTATTTAGATCTACAAACTGATGGTCAATATAAACATCTGCAATGCAACCAACAAAATCCTTGTTCTGAACCTGAAAAGGAGATAATAAAATATTTAACATTGTGAAAAGAAAAAGGTCTCATTTTCATCACAAAAAAGGATAACAGTAGAGGTATTCATTTCAAGTAAACTAAAAAGAATATTATAGATCAAATTTATTATTGTGTAATTGCAGCTGTCATCTTCACAGTTAAATGATCAACAACAGCTTTAAATAATTATGATAAATCATAAGATTAATAAACATTTTTGAAGCAAACTTCACCAGTAATGCAAATGAATAACTGAGCAGCTAACCTGAAAACTAGTGGCAGGAAGAGAGGGTAAGCCACCAAGCTGAAGAGGGCCAGTTAGATCGAGAAATCTATGGCATGTCTCAGTGAATGCAGCACACCTAAAATTGATGAGATTAATAAATAAGTTAGCTCAATATTTTAACATTTATGAAAATCACCTTCCCTTTCATAAGTTATTAATGTGAGTCAGAGTTTAT
Organism: Ladona fulva; assembly: GCA_000376725.2. Classification (NCBI taxonomy): domain Eukaryota; kingdom Metazoa; phylum Arthropoda; class Insecta; order Odonata; family Libellulidae; genus Ladona; species Ladona fulva. Next base: position 680,097 of record KZ308322.1, read on the forward strand.
TTTAGAGCCAGGGATTATACTACACTTACAGTTATGAAAGAATCAAGAGATCAATGACATGGAAAGATGTATTTCTCCTTAGATATTAAAGCATAAATCATTTAAGTTCACAGCAAAGGAAAATTGATCAATACTGAAAGCAAAGACATGTAAACAGAATTTTATGAAGCAAAAGATTCAATAATTATCCCAATTAGTAAGTTAAGTGAGTAGTAAGATAAATTGTTGATCTATTTGCAAAATAATTATAAATTCAAACATAAAATAGAAGTTTTAACAAGAGATAGGCAACTGATTCTAATAATTCAAACTAAATCAAATATTCCCTTTTAAAAATTATGAATTGCTCTTAAATTGAAATTTCATCATTATTTCTTTTCTACTTTTCTTAGCGGGTAGATTTTTTGATGTTGGAAAGCTATTAAAAAAGCATAACTGAAACTTATTAAGTAGGGTATCCTTTTAAAATACAATTCAAAATCTCTCAAAAGAGAGTCACCTAATTTCTTTATTCATATTTGTTGTTCATTGTGACAAACAGGCAAAAGAATAATCAATTTTTGACCAATGAATTTGTGAATGAAATAGGGTTGCTTCTTTGAAACAAAAGAACAGGATACAATTACATAAAATTCATAGTTATTTATCTACCTGCTTTCTAAAACTTGAGTAGAGCGATTAGCACAAGCCCATTGGCCACCTAACTGACTGCCATGTTTTACTCCAAGAGAAGTATCACAGTCATCAAGACTGATAGTTGCACTCTGAAAAGTTTTGAAACAGGATATGAGAAATAGACAAGTTTGTGTTATAAATAAAATTTCAATTATANTAAACATTAATGTGATTATATTCTGAATAATTATTTATGCATCTAAAGGTAAAAAATAGAAAATATGGTTGCAACCAAAGCTACACGTAAAGGCTAAATTAATCATTCATCTAACTTTGCTCTCAGAGAGAAAACTTTCATACACCAACTAAACTTCCATTAACTAAATATATTATACCATCAATATATGGAAAAATAATTATTATTCAACTCTATAAACAAAGATAATCAAATTTTGCATGAATATTTTCAATACTGAAGTTAGAGGCACTACTTTAGTTTAGCTTCCAATAAAACTAAAATGAACCAATTAAGTCACCAATTATGAACTCATTTATTCATTTATGATTGGTAAATGTTGATTCTAGATATGATTACCTTATTAAAGTAATCCACCACTACTTTATGCCAATTTCCATCACTGACACCTGGCCCAGGAAGTGAGGTAGACACTCTAGTTACTTCAGGACCACCAAGTGCAAATGAAAACATAACAGAGCCATTTGATAATTCTAATGCAATGAAGTCATGTTTCTCATTATATCGGCCATTGTAAAGTAAAAGTCCATTCTCTGCCTGAGTAGCAAATCTGGAACAAAAAAGAAATTAGGTTAACTTCTTCCTTGTAATAAATAATGGCGTATTAGCAAATGGCAAGATTTCATACCTTAGCTGGATATTTAGTCGGTGCCTCTGCCTCAATGCAGGAAAAGTAAGAAAAGATGAAGATGGGAAGGAACGAGCACGTAGCTCACAAAGTTGAGTATAATGTTCACCCAGAGGACAGCCTTCACATATGAATCCTCCTTTAATAAGAGGGGCACATGATGAACCAGATCTACATATTCCTGGCTGGCATGTATCATAAGTGAGGTCTATTTCACAATTTACTCCTGTGAAGAAAAATATTGTCATAAATTATTAATTACCAATTTTTATTGATTGATCAAATATGCTTAATATTTAAAATTGATGTTTAAAATTATCTCACTCCAAGATAGGGTTAACTTCATATAAAATTCCTATTCAATATTCTATGAAACTGATCCCAAGTTGTCTAACAGACACTTTTCATGCCGATATCTTCAGTTAAAATCTCAGAGACAATAGTTTCTGGAATCCCTAATTCTTTTCCTAACTATTGATTACAGCTCGCACACAACTGACATTTTCAGGGGTTCGGCTGGTTAATGGTCTTCCAGAATGTGGATCACTTTCTACGGATTTGTGACCATCTTTAACATGTGGATACCAGGTTTTAATTTGAACTCATAGAGTTCTCCCCAAAGTCTGTGTTAATCATAAGAATGGTTTCTGCATCCAAATGAATATTTATGAATGCCCAAGTTAGATGCAAAACTTGAAGCAAATTTGCTGATTAAACTTACTCAATAGTGTCTCACTACAGAATAAGAAGGTGGACAGAAGTCTGACTTTTTACGCATGAGTAGTAAGGTCTCCAGTTATTCTACTCAGTTTTGTGAAAGTCACGCTGCATTGTATCAAGATATTCAAAATGGCTGGATACTTTCCACAGATCTCATAAGCTTCTAATACTTGAACCACCAAAAAAATAATTATAGCCACATTTGAGAGCAAGAGATTAAGTAAGAAAATATGTTCCTATTAATTCTTTAATTAAACGCTTTCCACAAACAAATACCCAATTTTCATCAAATAATTATCACCAATGTGGGTTGTGCTGAATAATGTGTAACTTTTTTCACAACTATTTTCAGTCAATTTTAGGCAAACAACAATCTTTCTTCTTTATAACTGATCAAGCAACAAAGAACCAAATATGTTAAGAATGTAAATATTGCACTTTCAGGAATAAAACATGATTTCAACTCAAAAAATCTCAAAGTGCAGAATACATTAGAAATAGGATGTACAAGTGGAAATGTAAGTACAACTGAAATATCTGCTATGCCCCAAGTAAAGAGGTTTGTTTCCGTATTATTTTGTTCTTAGTTAACTTTTAACCGGCAGCAGTGGCAGAGTGATTAGCGTGCAAGCGTTCCAACACTAAGGTCCCAGGTTCAAATCCCGGCTAGTCGGATTTTTCCGATTAGGGAATGGTTGTGTGTGTTTGTGAATAGTAATAATTATTAAAATGGATGCAATTGGGGTTGAACTGTTTCCATTATAGAAGTTATTATCATTATTGTTACTGTGTCATCAAAAATTAAATCTGCCCACATTTTATAAAAATAAAAACAATTTTTCAAGAGCACATATAATGAAATTATTGCATTAAATGAGCATTATCTACATGATCACCAAATAAAATTTATGACTTTCTAGCCAGTGTCAATTATTACCAGAAGATATTTCTTCTATTTAAATAAACTTCAAGGTTAATTCAAGGAATTACAGGTCATATTCCACAAAATTTTCTCACCTGTGAATCCAGGCTTGCAAATACAGGTATATCCACCTTCTCTTCTTTTACATGTGCCCCCATTTCCACAAGGATTAGAGTAGCAAAGATCAACTTCAGTGTCACATAAATAATGTTCTCTGCTCCCTGAAATTGATATTAAAGTTATTGAGAAAATAGTTATCACAGCAGGGAAAATTGAATAAATGTATCCTCATCGCAGCTATCAGATATTCACATGAAAGTTGATGCATCTTCAACAAATTTTAAAACCAAGGACTAGGCCAAATTACTAGAAATTTTTTGTTGTATAACGCATTATAGACATTATATTTTTAGAAAATTTATTCTAAATTATAAAAAATACTTATATTTTGACAGTTATAGCTAACGAATTTTCTCTTCTCAAATTTTTGGCATATTTTGCAAACTTATTGTTTCCAAATAGAATGAAAAATTGCCTGATGCTCTGAAGAACTACAGTAGTATCTCATGAGGAAACAGTGAATGACCTAAACAAATCATGATAAACAAACTTCAGACAAACCTGTAAATCCTCTAGGACAGCGACATGCAAATGTAGAAACTGGATAAATAGGGCGGAATAATACAGAACTGCTTCCAATAAACCCAGTGGCATTCCCAAATTTTAAGACAGTGAGACATTCTTCATAATTCAGACAAGGCTCTCGTACACAAAGATTGTCATCAAATGGCAAAACCTAGTTGGCAAAAATTAACATTAATCAACCTATTCGCAATGTTTCAATATTAAATAAATACTAAATAAACAATGAACTTCAGAAATAAGAATCAAAACATTTCCTTCCATTAATACATTCTTTACTTTCCTTTGATATTTTAATTCAAATGCATGATTCATAATCAATACTACATTATAAATGTTACAGATATAGAAACAGAATAATCATTTAGAACACAAAGCAAAAGTAGACACACTTTCACATCAACAATACTGAATTTAAGAATTAAATACACAAACAGATACAAATATGAAAGATAAAGATTAATTAAGATTAAAATAATAGGTTCCTTGAAGAAAGAAATTGCAATTTTCACCATTTTTAATGAGGAAAGAACAGAAAAGTTTATTCTGTGTTACTGATACTTGGACACATGATTATATTTACTACCATTAGGGGTATGATAGAAAATGATTTTGCTTAAAATAAACTTACCTTCACAGTTGAAAGTCTGGCAAGAGTAGCTCGATTCAAGTACACTCTTTCTTGCAAAAACTGAGGAGAGTAGTATACATCTCCAGGCATATCAGCTCTTTTCGCAGAGAAACTAACATTCAAAATTTTGGCATTAACATCAGTATCCTCCTAAAAATTTAGAATAGAGAGAATGTAAAACCAGGAATAATGTTTATACTAACTGAATAACAAAACAACTGCATCACTGTGATATTAAATATGTAGATGAACAAAAAAACAGTATTACTTTCCCAAGGAGATGAAACTCCTCAGTTTATTTAATTTTTGAAGACCCCCTCTAGAGTAAAATATTATATACATAAAAGGTTTCCCCATTATTAAATGAGATGACTTTTTGTCAATTGGTTAGAAGCATGAAACGATTTGGTACTGGAACTTCAAATTCTAGACCCCATAAGAAAGGTAAGTTAAGATTCTCCAACTAACAAGCTACAGAATCTTAAGGTAGTAATGCAAAGCATGTGATTATCTTTATTATGTATAAGTGAAACAACGAAAATATTGGGATTTCTTTATCATTACTGCAATTAAACTATTATTATTTCCACTATCATTATTGTATTTCCCGGTCCATAAGATACACTTTTTGCAGGGAAAATTTAATCTAAAATTGGCCTATATCTTATGGGCTGAGGGTAAGAATTTTTTCTCACACCAGGAATAGCCATATAATAGTAAATGTAAACAATGTCGCACTTTGACTTGTGGTTTTTATCTGCAAATAACTGCAGAAGCTTTTGTAGGAATGTTGTGCTTTTGTTCCATTCTTCTGTCAATTGTCCATCTTTTACAAATCTCATTTCTTTGTTTCACTTACAAGTAGCTTACACTACTGTGTGTATAATCTTTGCTTCATCACCTAAAAAATCGTGTTGCATCTTATAGGCCAGTGTGTTTTATGAGCCAAGAAATACAGTACTTTTGATCTTTCCACTACAGAACTATTTTACTGAAGTAATATAATCTATAATGTCTTGAATGAGCCGAGATGTATTTTATTTGTGAAATTTCTAATATTACAACTCAAGTTTTACCTGAATGCTAAATATGAAGATATTGTCTTTTGGACAAGGTATAATAGCAGCAAGTCCTTCAACAAAATATCCCAAAAGAGGTGATAGAAAAGATTCCTCAGTCATGTCTGCTAATCGCACAGTCACAGAGCTCAAAAGCATTTCTTCAGTCACCAACCGTACAGAAAGCTGCATGGCTGCTCGGACCTCATTTATCCCATCTAAAAAATGTAGATAAAAAAACATAATATTTAACTTTACATCCATAATATTTATTTCAATGAGAATATTGTGATAAGGTATGTATGAGAAAACTATTTAGGATTAGAGAAATATATATTACCAGAAACTGACACCTCCATTGCTGCAGTTCGAGGTACATTAGTATTAAGTTGTGGAGACAATGACAACATTCCAGTCTCTTCATCAAGAGAAACAAGACCAGCATTATTTCCAGAGAGGATTCGATACCGCAGCCTATCTGATGCATCAGCATCAGCAGCTGGAATGCGACCCACTGGACCACCCCCAGCAGGAAAGCAATGACGGAAATTGTTGAAAACAACATGGAAGTCTGAAAGAGCTGGAGCATTGTCATTTACATCCACTACCAGGACTTCAACTTGAACATCTGTTCTTAGAGGTGGAGATGCTGCTCTCACATTGAGCACATACCTGAAATTGATTAAAAAAGTAGCTACTGATTAAAGCTGAGGATTACCCAGAGGAATGAAAAATAATATCATCATCATTTTATAAAAATCCTAATTTTTGATCTTGAAATTTATTTAGATCCATGAGAATCATAATAACTGCCAAGAATTGGCAGGGAAATTCATAGTAATTGAAATAATATCAGTTCTCAAAAATTCTACAAAATTTAAAAAACTGTTTGATTTAAAATTAAATCTATTACTTTCTGGTGTAATTTTTAACTTTACAACCAAAGGCAAAAGTCAAAGAAACTCTGCATTTTATCATACATAATTCACACACTATCCAATAAGATCACTTCTGCAAAGTTACTAGTTAAGAAGTTAACAAAACTTTGGGGTATTTTGAGAAATAACCTACAGTCAATCATTCAGCCACTCCAAGTCAAGAAAATATCAAATATGTTATTACCTCTTCTTTGGAGATTCATAATCCAGTTCTACCCGAGTAACCAACTGGGCCTCAGCAGTCCCAGTCCTTGATTCAGAAGAAGAGCCTCTTCCTAGCACTCCAGAGCTGCCACTGCCTCCAAGAGTGACTAAAGAGAATGCATCTGAGTCTTCCCCACCAACAACCGAGAAGAGAATTGCAGCATTTGGCCCCTCATCTGGATCAACAGCTCTTAGGGTTCCCACTGCTGAACCAACTGGAGTATTTTCAGCTACATGAAAAACTATTCTATCAGACTCAAAAGTTGGAGGTGAGTCATTAACATCAAGGACTCTCACAGATATTGTCACAGAAGACGTGAGAGCATGTGGGGCCCCATAATCTGTTGCTAGAGCTATTAATTCATACCTGTGAAATAAGGATTTTTTCAATTTATAGAATATTTTATTAATAATTTATCACAATCAATAAAGTAGGAATTGACTGAGATAGAACACGGATGAAAACGCAATATGGGGTATAACATAATATACTATTAAAAAATTCATGAGCAAATTTCTCAAAATACAAAACCAAACTTACAAAAACCTATTTAAAAACCATTTTGTCAACTAGGCAAGAATGTATGAGTTTCTTTCAAATCTTTAAAACAAGGAAATTATGGTTTAGGATAAAAACAATGAATAATGATTATAAAAAGATGTGCTTCATGATATTATCATGCCTCATGACTTAGAAAACCTAAATATCAAAGAATGTGCACCATTACTAACCTATGATATTTATAGCTACCATGCTATCATGTACAATAAAATTCTATATGGCAAATGTAGTTGGTATTCAGTTGGCTTTGAGGTAACTACACTACTTTAAATGCTATTAATGAACTTAACTGGAAAGTATTTTAAATGTCTCATGAAACCAACTCCATGCTCTCTTTTCTTGCCACCAACTATACCCCATTTTCAAAGTGTTTGCTACTGCTAAGCCCTAAAGGTCAAATGATGTGATACATGACTTTTCGGCTACCTTAGCTATATATGAAACAAATTTATTCTTTCATAGATCTTACCAATGAAATCTGTATCATAGAATGTTTATAGAAACCTTAAGTCCATATTTTTGCTCATAAACTAAAATGTATCCCAATTACCTAGCTATTGTTTCCCTATCTAACATTCTTGCTGTACGGACTACTCCTGAAGTTGGATCCATAGCAAATGCACCATCACCAGATCCTGATCCTGGAGCAAGTGAATACTGCACTCTCCCATTTGGTCCTTGGTCACTATCTGTGGCATGCACACGGGCAACACTAGTTCCAACCTATATTATTGAATGGGTAATTCAATCTCATTCAATTAAAATAAAAATTTACTGCAACTAAAATGCAAGAATTACAATTTTGATAACATTAATTGAAAAATCAAATGCTCTGGCATCTAAAACTGCAAGCATATGATATCCTTCTTAAGATTTATTCAATCAGAAATTTATTTCCATCATCAGCATCAAAAAAAAAGCCACAAAGATGCATAAATGGGAGAACCAAAAGTAAACTTTCAAATTAAAACTTACAAGTTAATAAGTTTAAGAAAGGTAACATATGTGCATTGTTTAATACAATGTTTACAAGAAAATAGTTGAAATAAAATTAGGCAAGCAAACATTTCAAATAAGTATAAAAAATGTAGAGAGTATATTTTAGGATTCCAACATAGATAAAATCCGATAAAAAGGTCTTCTGCAAAATTAATATAAAAATCTTCCAATACATCTGGTAAATAATAGCAAATAATTTATAGTATATGATAAGTTAAAAATTCTAGGTCAAAAAATTTTAATACCCTTATGATCAACGAAATGAGAAACTATAACAAAGCTACACCGATGTAAAATTTCAGAGACTAAATTTACAATTATGATTAAATGAATAAAAATTAGAAAAAAGTAAGCTGTAAAGCAGTACTTCAAGAAGGATGAATGATTTAAGTCATATTTTTCCATATGGGTATTAGTACTGATTTATACTTCTGGGGTGCATTTATACCTTAATTTCAATTTTCTCAAATATAATACAGGACGATTTCACTTTCTTCCAACTTGAGCACTGCATTGATAAAACTATTTTAAAAAACAAATTTTTGCCAAGCTAAGAAGGATACGAAATATTACTATTTTTAAGCTTAATTATACATAAGAGCACAATATAATGTTATTAATACAATGATCATAAGATACTAATCATGAATAACTACATCAATCTTTAAAAAATTTCAATAATAAATACAATATGAAATCATGCTCAAAATCAAATTAAGCAATCATACAATTTAAAGTTAATAAATGATAATGTACTTTTATGCAAAGTAATTCCACAGATAATGTGCTTTCCATTCAGAGATGCATTTCAAATATAGTATTAACTAATATAAAACATCATAGATGAAATGCTGTATAGTAGAAATTCCACCAAGTAAAGAGTATTGTGACTGGTTGTCAATAAACTCCTTCATTTTTAAAATGAAAATGATGTTTAACACCTACTTTAAGAGGACCCAAAATAAACAAATATCAATTAAAATTTAGTTCATAAATTCATCCTCTATCATAACTAATAAGGAATTTTTCTGATTTATTAGGTTCACAAGGATATTTTATGAATAATCCATAATTAATTTGTAGAACATTGAATATTTCAATTAAAGAAATAATTTCATTATTTTATTGGCTACTACAAACATTTAGATAGTTAAGATAGATTTAGCTACATAAAAACTGCTCAGTTACCGTGTTATATCTGTCAGTACTGTGTTATATCTGTTACCTCATAAAGAGAGTTGAAAGATACTTATGTACAAAAACAAACAGCTGAATTATATTCTTCAACCATGTTCTTCTATCAATTGATGCAGAACATGAGTAGAAATGTTTGCTTTAAATGAACTAAAAATGATACTAAATTTAATTTGCCTTTCAAAACCAACATGACCTAAACTGTCTGTTGTAAATCAAATACTTCATTTAAACAGTAGTTTGAATAGTTCATTTTTAAAAACTCACATAAAGAACCGAATCACTAAAAGCCCGACAAAAACAGAGTTTCGGTGAGACATAACTATATAAGATCACAGGAAATCTGCTGAAAATAACCTATTTTGGATACAACATTTTAGAATTTTTATGCTAGATGCATTCACTTCTTATAAATATCTAACCTGAGCATCTTCAGGTACAGTGCCAGAATAAGATGAAGCTCCAAAGTGAGGTGGGTTATCATTTACATCTCCAACTATAATTTCCACAGAAGTAGAATCTGACACTGGAGGAGACCCACCATCAGTAGCTGTAACTGTCAGACTGTAACCTGGAACTCTTTCACGATCTAATGGTGCTCCAACCAGTAACGCACCAGTTTGTGGATTAATAGTAAACTCAGGAATGCTTGTGCCTGGAAGTATATTTTGATTAATGTTAAAATAGAAGTAGGATAAACACGACATACATTTTTTGTCTTCTTTGGCCTTCATCTTATAAAGGCCATTACATTACCAGCTAAGCCTGCATGTCCAAGAGAATAAGTTATTTTTGCATTTTCTCCAACATCCCCATCAGTTGCAGATACTACGAGAACTGTAGTTCCCACTGCTGCATCTTCAGGTACAGTAGCAGTATAAGGAGCTCCTTCAAACACAGGGGCATGATCGTTTGCATCAGACACTAAAACTGTTACCAAAGCAGTAGCACGTCTTCTCCCTGAATCTTCTGCAGCAACCATTAGCGAGAATCTGGAACATAGCATTGGAATGTTTTAGAAACTTTTCCTCTGGCAACACAATTGTAATAATTTTATGATTAACAGGTCAATGACCAATAGGAATTATAAATTCTACTTTTAGCACAGATTACCCTGAGTATTAGTTGATGTGATTGACAGTTTTGTCAATTTATATTGTTATTTGATATAAAAAAAGATTTTAATGCTTGAAAACATTAAGTGCTGGCTGTTCCTAATGTCGAAATTTTGTAAAAATGTATTAATGTACTTTTTAAATATTAAAAAAAAATTTGTAAATAAATCAGGCTCTGTTACATCACCAGAGCTATATGAACCTAATAGCTAACTTCTAGTATATACTGTAAAAACAATACTAACAAATGGAAGAATGGCAGAAATATTTTTTTGATGGTGATACTTTCATCAGAGAAAGAAAAAAGCAGCTACTATTGTGAGAAATGAACATATTAATTACAATTTCCAACATTTTAAAGAATATGTAGTGATGATTCATCAACATGAAGTTTCCATAATCAGAAGAGATAAATTAGTGAGAATAATGAATTCCATGATAATGGATTAAAACTCCCAAGAAGTGATTGGATGAATAATAATCCATTAAGTAGATGAAATGAATAAACCATGGCAAAATAGCTGCAACTATTATTTTACTAATGTCCTAAAATGAATCAGTACTATTACTTTAAGTAATAATACTGATTAATAAAGTACACTATAACTGAATATAATTACATTGGAAGTATGTCAAAACCTTAAATAATTCCAAAAAAGTTTAAACAAAATATATATTATGGCACTTACTTTCTTTCCAGCCAATAATCTAGAGTCCGTGCCACAGTCAGACGACCTCTGCCATCAGGAGTTGATACAATTTCAAAGTGTCCCCCAGGGTCTCCAGATACTATTTCATAATTCAGTCGGGTAGGGCCATCATCAGGATCTGTGGCAGAAACAGTAGCAACGGGTGTACCTGGAGGAGCTGATTCTGAGACAGTAGTTTCATATGATGATGGCTCGAAAACTGGATCATTGTCATTAATGTCTTCCACTATGACCTTGACAGAAGCTGTTGCACTCAATGGGGGATGTCCTCCATCCTGGGCTACAACCTTAAAAGAGAGAAAATTTTCTTTGAATAACATACCAGGAACTCACGCTGAGTGATGTTACTTGAAAGAATCCTGAATTTATGTAAATATTTTGGTTTCCCAGGTCAGTTTGGAAATCATTACATTCAACTGCTGCTCTAAATGGAACATGCAGTTAAAATTTGGTTTCATAAGAACTGAAAAATGTTGATGACTAAACATTGACCCACATATAGTTATAGTGCCTACGAAACATACAAAAGAAAATGAAAAATAGTCTACCTGAAACTGGTATTGGCTTCTTTCTTCTCTGTCTAATTCACCAGTAGTAGTAATCCAACCAGATTTTGGATCCACAGATAATGGCATACTTCCAGAACTAGTATTTACAATAGAGTACTGAATTTCACCATTGTTTCCTTCATCTGCATCATAGGCTTGAAGCCGAAGAACAGCAGTACCTAAAGGTACACCTTCAGCAATTGTAGCCTAAAAAGTAAGAAAAAACAAAGTTACTTATCCATATAAAAAACTTAATGATTCAAGGTAGATACTAATTATCACCCATTAACAACTTATTGCTTCAACATTCATTTTGCGCAGTTTTAGAGAATTACTTCAAAAGGTTACAAAATGGTTCAATAACTCTACTTCTGCCATTATTAACAGTACTTTTTTTCATGAGTGTTAGATGATAATGAACATACAGGAAAATCATAAAATAAGGCTAATTCAATATTACTTTATTTTAGGAAATTAAAACGAGAATTTTATATTATCTTTGTTGTATCAAAAATAAAGCACTGCAAGGTTTTAACAGAGAATCAAGGATACCATTTCGACTTTTTTTAATATAAAAACTTACTTGGAAAAGGTGAGAATAGAATCTGGGAGCATTATCATTAACATCTGCTACACTTATCAAAAGCTGAGTGGTGTTGGATCGACTTGGACTCCCTCCATCTAAAATAAAATGTTTGATAATGGATTGAAAAGTATTATAAAAGTACCAAATAATTAAATTTCTTAAACAATCATGTACAAATAAGAAGGCGATGTTGCATCAGATATAAATTCAAATGGAAAAGATAGACTAAGAGAATAATTTAGAGGATTTAGGTTGAAAGAGAATTTAATACTATTAACAGTATCAAATTGTATGCAACTAGTTTTAAATCAAAATTTTTTATGGCCAATGGATACAGTTCACAATATCATATGAAAATTCAAGACTGGGCTACACTAGACCAATGTAGTCAAAGAACTAAATGGCAAAGTAATACATAATACAGAGAAACCTTCTAAAACCATCAAAAAATCTAAACTTACTTCACCAACATTTCATCCTCCATGAGAACATCTTAAGGGTCAGTAGCTGTGACAGCAGCTGAATATGAACTGTCATCATATCAGCTCAGCTACTGTCACAAGCTCCTAGAGATATCCACATGGAAGACAAAATGTGCAACAAGTCAGATTTTGACTTTTTTATGGTTTTAGGATGTTTCTCTGAAATATATTACACAAACCATCAGAAGTCTCCATTGTATCTTAAAGCAATAATACTTTTGATCTTAATAATTATACAAAACATTACAGTATAAGGAATTATGAATGTAATAACATACCTTGAGCTCTAATTCCAAGGCGATATGTTGGCACTGCCTCATAGTCTAGGGGCTTAACCAAGGAAATTTCTCCAGAGAGTCCATCAATAGAGAACTGCCCCTGAGGATTTCCACTTATAATAGTGTACCTGATTGCACCATTGGCCCCATCATCAGCATCAGTTGCTCTGTTAAAATAATGAAAAACCATTGTAATGTCAGAGATCTACAGAGAATAGCAAGAGATTGAAGGTATGGTAGTTGAGTAAGAGATCAAGTAAAAAGAATGTAAACCTTATTGGGATGGAACAAATTCTAAAGTGGGAGGTCAGCAAGGGAAGATACATGCAGGAAATTATGAATACAATTACTCAAGTAGGGTAATTGTTACATAAATTGTTTCATTGGAAAGGTACAACATAAAACTATCTGTCATGCTTCTAAGATTGTCATTTCATAATCTTTATCATGACTTGATAGTTTCAAATGGTAAGACAACAATCTGAGATGATGACGATAGGCTAAATATAAGAAAAAGTAAAGTTAAACCTGTTCAAAACGCTCCCAAATAATATTGTGTTTTCTTGGTTCCAGTACCTTTCCCATGATCACATGGGAAAAATATAGCTTAAGATGTTCTGCTAAATGTTCATGCAAGGGTAGTACTAGAAGAATCTGACCTGACATATAGATGGTGTTTAATGTTTGAAAAAAATTATGATTGTCAGAAATACCAACCTTCAAAAGCTCAAGTTTGAAATTTCAAGGTGCTAAGTTGTTTAGTATTTGTTTTACAGCCATCAATAGTGAATGCTCTAGGTTAATTTGTAAACATGAAAAAATTGGTCATTGTTATGTGATACAATGCTTTCATTTGAAAGGTCTTAAATGGGCTGTACGTGCTGCCAAGATGAATACCGCAGCATTCAACCAAATGAGGTGACCATGCAATGAAATGGTGAAGAAAATTCACAAAATTGTGTTGGATGACGGTGGACTGAAAGTGCACGAGCCAACATACATGGTAGACGTTTCAAAAAGTGGTATACATTGAATATTGACTGAAAATTTGGACATGAGAAAACTGTGTACAAGATGGGTGCCACTTTTGCTCACAATGGAATAAAAACAGCATCATGAGGACGTTTCAATGCTTGGTGATGTTTCACGGCAATAAAGCCGAGTATCTGTATCAATTCATAACCTTGGATTAAACACGGGTCAATCACTAAAAACTAAAAACAGTAAAAAAAATGGACCACAAAGGGAAAATCGGCTCCAAAGAAGGTGAAGACAGTACTATCTACTGGCAAGGTTATGGTGTCAGTTTTTTGGGATGCACATGGGATAATTTTCATTGATTATCTTCAGAAAGGAAATACAATCAACAAGAAGTATTATGCAAACTTATTACAGCATTTGAGGGATGAAATCAAGAAAAACGGCCACAGTTGGCAAAAAAGAAAGTTTTGTTTCATTAAGACAATATTACACCAGTTCACACATCCATTATGACGATGGCCAAAATTAATGAGTTGTATGAGTTCAAATTGCTTCCTCACACTCCCTATTTGCCAGATTTAGCCTCCTCAAATCATTTTCTCTTTCCAAACTTGAAAAATTGGCTTGGTTGTAAAAGATTTGCCAAGAATGAAGAGGAGTCTGCGGTTAATGGCTATTTTGAGGAATTTAAGATTTCTCACTATTAACAAGGTATCGAAGCTATTGAACATTACTGGGAAAAGTTTAATGAGCTAAGAGGAGACTATTTTGAGAAATAAAGATATTTTTTCCACAATTTTTTGTTTTCATTGTTAGGTTGAGTACTTCTAGGACTACCCTTGTAAGAAAGTCGTTAACAAATATAGAAGAAGAAATTGAAAGAGAAAAAGTCTGCCGCAGCCGGGAATCAAACCCGGGTCTCCCACTTTCCGGGCGGGTGCTCTGTCCTCTAAGCTACCACGACAGAACGATCCCTCCTTCAATTTCGTGGGCTATGATGGGATATAACAAATATAGTCAGTTTTGCAACACTTCTTATCATCATTTCTAATTGGTTAATGAAAAATTAAATTTTGCGTGGACTAAGGAAAGCCCATTTTCCATAACAAAAAAATTTCTAATGTCTAATTTCTTGTTTTAGCTCCATAATGAAAAGTAAACATATTCAGAGACTAACACTGTTACTGAAAATAATTCCACCGTTCAATTGATTTTTACGGCTTTTACTTGATGGTTTTCCATTTTGACATGTATGACAAATGTAACATGCAAATGTCACTAGGAAACAATATGAGCGTCAAAGCATGAGCACCATCTTTCTATCAAGATAAAAGCATATATTTAAAAAAAGCTTTCTTTGTTAGGCCTGGTACTTCTGGGACTACCCTTGTAAGGCACATTTTCCCTGTCCTCAGACGCACTTCAACCAGCTAATCCCCCATCTCATTTGACACATAAAAAATTGTTTGCATCCACTGAATCACCATCCTCATCACCCATACATAACATGAAGATGACCAGTTTTACACCATAATAGTTCCAGGACACTTTAGATAGTCTATCCTCAGCAGGGGAAAATAAAGCAAACTTTAAAAAGGAAGTCCCTCTTTTTAAGATGTAAACCACTTATTTAAAAACTGAGGAGCAAAAAACCCATGTTGCTTCCCAACATGTAAAAAATTAAAAGTTATCATATTCCAGTTAAAATGCTATCATGATTATATAACATGATTTTTGCTTTGTCCACTGAAAAGTGCCTGAAACAGGTTTTACTGTACATAGAAAATATTCTTTGTCAGCTCAGAGAAATTACGGTAAATTACATTGCAATCACTTATCTCAGCTAGCATAATCCAGATCCCAGTAATTGAGCAAAATGCTATTTTTTTAACGAAAGAATGAATTTGTACATTTTTATATATGCAAGCAGAGTAGATTTGATCCAACATGATATTGCAATGTTCAGAACGTATGTCCAGATAGTCCAAAGACCTGGGTCTTAGTCACATGGGTATTTTTCAGTAACGATTTCAAACAATAAATATATAAAAAATTCAAACAATAAATATATCCTAGAGCTAATCTGTCTTAACTACTGACTACAAAGCATACCAATAACCAAACCTGTCCTCCAAAGGAGAGCAATAAATCTGTCAGAGCAATTATCACTATGAGAGGTTGATGCAAATTCAATGATATAGATGTGTATCTAATATCAACTACATACATAAATTCATATTAGATGAACTATAATTTTTTATGAGGAGGACTGTGGTGAAAGAAAAGTAGGTTGGAACACAGCTGTTAATGAATTAGAGGTTTAAAAACACTCCGTAAGCCATACGTATGCTGGCAGAATTTGCACTGAGACAAACTGGAAGCTATGGATTACCAACTTCTGGAAAATCCAATGCCCATTTCAGAGACAATGCCTCCTATTGTGGACCCCTGATGATGGAGGCATTTTCTCTGAAATGTGCATTGGAATATACCAGAAATCGGTAATCCGTAGCTTCCTGTTTNTTATTGATATCTATGATAAAGTTTACCTTGGATCTATGTGAAAATGTTCACTGGGCAAAGGACCTGAATGAACTGCAGGGACAGAAATCTTTTCTCCACCATTATTATCTTCTCCTTCATGTTCACTGTCTTCATCCAAACTAACAAATTCTTCAATAGGAAGATCTTCCAGATGATATTCAACTTCAGCATTTCTGCCCATGTCTTGATCAGTTGCTCTGACTGTCAGCAATGTTGTGCCAACAGGTACGGATTCTCTCACAGATGTTTCATAGCCCTCACTTGACTCAAAGATAGGAGCATGGTCATTGACATCCACTACTTTGATCTGTCAAACGAAAACGATACTTTTAGGCACCTTAGAAATATATTCCATACATTAAATTTGACAAGGTTTAAAACTATCAAACACTGTATAAAATCTCAATGCAAATTTTTGATGAGTCAAATAATTATCACTAGCGAAATATTAGTTACCTCCAAAGTAGTGGTACCAGTCTGAGGAGGATAAGAATCATCTGTTGCTGTTATCAGCAAGTAGTGGATGCTAACAGTCTCTCTATCAAGTTTAGTGACAGTTGTCACAACACCGGAACGGGCATCTATGGCAAACATACTCTGGGAGCGAGAATCCAAAAGTGATACCATTGCATAAAGCAGTGGTGATCCTTCAGGATCCCGTGCAGTTACGGTGGTGACTTTGAGACCCGGTGGAACTTCCTCAGGTACATAAGAGACATAAAGGACCTGATCAAAACGCGGCACGCCATTTCTAAGCTCTCTTCTGGCACGACCTGCAAGATCTCCTGATGTTCCATCAGAACCAGCTAATCCAGGTGAACGGTGAAAAACTATGTTTATCCTATGTTCTGACGATATTCACATAGAAGTCAGAGATGGTAAATAGATGGTAGGAAGGCCCCTTAAATATTTACGAATCCAGCAATGAAAACTTTGCAGAAAATTATTAAAAAAATAACATTTTATCCATAGAAAATGACATATGACCTGCAGTTTACATCAAATAAGTATATTGATAGGTGATAATTCTAGAGAATGGAGAAATAATTTTTAAAATTACCTCACGGCAGCAACTACTGGTGATCCAGACCATATATGATTCTCTGGAATCCTAACTGAGTAAGTCCTTTCTTCAAACTGAGGATTATTATCATTTTCATCAAGAACCTTGATTAGTAATGGAGCTTTTGTACTGCGCTGTGTTTGACTGGAACTAGATACAACACCTCCACCTCCACCTTCAGGATGTGCCATGTCAGTTGCTACAACAAGTAGTGAATAAGAATCTGTTGCTTCTCTATCCAGCGGCAGCCTAGTTGTGACAACACCTGACCTGTGAGGGAAATATATAAAAATTTTAATTAGGTTGCATTTGACTCTATACCACTTTATTTTCAAACTTTATTCACAATTCATAAATATTTAAATTTAGTCACTTGATTAATATTTTCATTAAATTTGAATCCTATACAAATATTTATGCATTCTACTCTAACAGAAATCACAGAATGATTTTGTTTAGTATTGCAAATTGATATTCCACAACTTGAGACAAATCATATGTAATGATGATTAGGCTACTGTATTGTACAGTGAGTGCTTTTCAATCATGAGAAGTATTAGACAGTCTGACTCATCTTGCTATACGTTTTGCAACACGATTGTCACTAGTGCTATGTTCTTGTAAACTGGAATTCCACACAACTAAAAATCACTGTAAAATAAAATAAAACAGTGCTTTCCATTACTAAAATACTATAATTGATTGCAATGAATGAAAAAGGAGCCTCTCTCTAAATTGGCAATAAAATATGATATTAGATTAGAAGATAAAAAAAGGAGCTGATGAAGTTCACTGTAACTTTGGACAGTGGTTTTGATTCCTCAATTCTTACTGTAATACTGTAGAGATGAAGAGCTGTATTATCAAACTAAGTTCAGCTCTGTGTTCAAACTTTGCTGAATTACAAGGAGGAAAGAGGTTTTGATTACTATGATGTCATAGCAGCCAGAAAAATAAGAACAGCAATATAGGAAAATATGAAGAAATCAAGTAAACAGTTAAAACTTACTACTTCAGAGGCTCACAGTAAAAGGATTTTTTCTATTAGATTGATGTATTGAATCATTAGATTGAGTAAATGAATGGGACACTCTTCAAAGAGTAACAAGTGTTGGCAAATATCAATAAATCAATAAAAAAACCAACAAAAATATTTTGTTTGTTCATGTATACTTATGAATACCTCATTTAATAGAATGAATGAACAGGTTAAAATTATTGAAAAATCTCCACAAACAAGAAATATTTGTGTAGACTTTTGTCTGATATGAAAAAAGCACTGAGGATATATAATAAGGGTGCAAGGTACCAAAAAGATTCTAAATGTGAGAGTGAAGAAGAATTTAGAAGATACAGCAAACAGTATCAGGATCTATGAAAAATTGGGCCTCCAGATGGACAAGAAGGCAAAAGATGGATAAATAATTCCATGATGTTGATACAGAATCATGAATAAATTCGTAAGCTAACTGAATTAATAGGTTGCAAGACCAATTGGTCTAAAAAGAATACAGTGGTCTGGGAGTCAATGTGCTAACCATGTGTCACCCACTGTAAATCCCATAAAGATAGGTCATAGCCCAAGCAGGGATGCTGCACCATGGACTTTATGAGACACAGGTAAGTATGAAAGTTGTATCCAGATCTAGAGATTCTAATCATTTTAAAAGAGATAATACATTTCATACATTGACATAAGTTTACCAACAAGTTAATAAATGTACACACCATTATTACTACAGTACGCTGCATAGTTACTTTTGTATTAGAAAACTGTTCATATACATATGCCTTAAATTTATTTAAATATTACATTTAGTCTTCCACCGTTCCTTTAGAAATGAAGTATTGTTTTATCCTGGGGTTCTAGCATAAAATTTTACACAAAGGCACCTTATGTTGCTACTTGGTAAATAATAAGATATGAACTGACTAGACTGATCAATGGGAAACAGATTATGTAAGAGGTGGCTGAAAGAAAATACGACACCTCCAGTGCAATAGATAGGAAAGGTTTAAGCTAAGACATGACTATAATTAGACTAAGACTCAAGATTATAATGTATATTTAGCATAGAGAGCATAACAGCATAGAGCATTAACATCTACATCTACATCTAACCTTCACTTTAGGGCCTAGTATTATGATAGTTTGTTGGGGTTGAAGTGAAGATTATAATTAATCTCCTATATATATGATGAATTAGGATGGATCTTATATCAACAATCTTCACTTTAACTAACCATTATAATACCTGAGCCTAAAGTGAAGATCTTTTAAATCACATTATAACTATGCATAACCTGCCCTAAAGAAAGGATCAGGACCTTCAGGGAAAGAGCAGAATATAGAGAGAAATGCAAAATATTGCATATAATGTTATGATCCAGCTCACAAAAAGATAGAATGCAAATAATAAAAATCCCTCAGGAAAATATGAAAGAATGCAGTAAGTACACTATTGCCGTTGAATGCAGAGATTAGTTAGAAATTTAGCTATTTATTTATTGATATCTATGATAAAGTTTACCTTGGATCTATGTGAAAATGTTCACTGGGCAAAGGACCTGAATGAACTGCAGGGACAGAAATCTTTTCTCCACCATTATTATCTTCTCCTTCATGTTCACTGTCTTCATCCAAACTAACAAATTCTTCAATAGGAAGATCTTCCAGATGATATTCAACTTCAGCATTTCTGCCCATGTCTTGATCAGTTGCTCTGACTGTCAGCAATGTTGTGCCAACAGGTACGGATTCTCTCACAGATGTTTCATAGCCCTCACTTGACTCAAAGATAGGAGCATGGTCATTGACATCCACTACTTTGATCTGTCAAACGAAAACGATACTTTTAGGCACCTTAGAAATATATTCCATACATTAAATTTGACAAGGTTTAAAACTATCAAACACTGTATAAAATCTCAATGCAAATTTTTGATGAGTCAAATAATTATCACTAGCGAAATATTAGTTACCTCCAAAGTAGTGGTACCAGTCTGAGGAGGATAAGAATCATCTGTTGCTGTTATCAGCAAGTAGTGGATGCTAACAGTCTCTCTGTCAAGTTTAGTGACAGTTGTCACAACACCGGAACGGGCATCTATGGCAAACATACTCTGGGAGCGAGAATCCAAAAGTGATACCATTGCATAAAGCAGTGGTGATCCTTCAGGATCCCGTGCAGTTACGGTGGTGACTTTGAGACCCGGTGGAACTTCCTCAGGTACATAAGAGACATAAAGGACCTGATCAAAACGCGGCACGCCATTTCTAAGCTCTCTTCTGGCACGACCTGCAAGATCTCCTGATGTTCCATCAGAACCAGCTAATCCAGGTGAACGGTGAAAAACTATGTTTATCCTATGTTCTGACGATATTAATCCTCCTGGTGATTTGTTAGAAATGTCTTCTCCACAAACAAAGTGAAGAAACAATCTCACCTGAAAATATATTAGTGGCATTNATGATGATTAGGCTACTGTATTGTACAGTGAGTGCTTTTCAATCATGAGAAGTATTAGACAGTCTGACTCATCTTGCTATACGTTTTGCAACACGATTGTCACTAGTGCTATGTTCTTGTAAACTGGAATTCCACACAACTAAAAATCACTGTAAAATAAAATAAAACAGTGCTTTCCATTACTAAAATACTATAATTGATTGCAATGAATGAAAAAGGAGCCTCTCTCTAAATTGGCAATAAAATATGATATTAGATTAGAAGATAAAAAAAGGAGCTGATGAAGTTCACTGTAACTTTGGACAGTGGTTTTGATTCCTCAAAATACTACTCTTACTGTAATACTGTAGAGATGAAGAGCTGTATTATCAAACTAAGTTCAGCTCTGTGTTCAAACTTTGCTGAATTACAAGGAGGAAAGAGGTTTTGATTACTATGATGTCATAGCAGCCAGAAAAATAAGAACAGCAATATAGGAAAATATGAAGAAATCAAGTAAACAGTTAAAACTTACTACTTCAGAGGCTCACAGTAAAAGGATTTTTTCTATTAGATTGATGTATTGAATCATTAGATTGAGTAAATGAATGGGACACTCTTCAAAGAGTAACAAGTGTTGGCAAATATCAATAAATCAATAAAAAAACCAACAAAAATATTTTGTTTGTTCATGTATACTTATGAATACCTCATTTAATAGAATGAATGAACAGGTTAAAATTATTGAAAAATCTCCACAAACAAGAAATATTTGTGTAGACTTTTGTCTGATATGAAAAAAGCACTGAGGATATATAATAAGGGTGCAAGGTACCAAAAAGATTCTAAATGTGAGAGTGAAGAAGAATTTAGAAGATACAGCAAACAGTATCAGGATCTATGAAAAATTGGGCCTCCAGATGGACAAGAAGGCAAAAGATGGATAAATAATTCCATGATGTTGATACAGAATCATGAATAAATTCGTAAGCTAACTGAATTAATAGGTTGCAAGACCAATTGGTCTAAAAAGAATACAGTGGTCTGGGAGTCAATGTGCTAACCATGTGTCACCCACTGTAAATCCCATAAAGATAGGTCATAGCCCAAGCAGGGATGCTGCACCATGGACTTTATGAGACACAGGTAAGTATGAAAGTTGTATCCAGATCTAGAGATTCTAATCATTTTAAAAGAGATAATACATTTCATACATTGACATAAGTTTACCAACAAGTTAATAAATGTACACACCATTATTACTACAGTACGCTGCATAGTTACTTTTGTATTAGAAAACTGTTCATATACATATGCCTTAAATTTATTTAAATATTACATTTAGTCTTCCACCGTTCCTTTAGAAATGAAGTATTGTTTTATCCTGGGGTTCTAGCATAAAATTTTACACAAAGGCACCTTATGTTGCTACTTGGTAAATAATAAGATATGAACTGACTAGACTGATCAATGGGAAACAGATGATGTAAGAGGTGGCTGAAAGAAAATACGACACCTCCAGTGCAATAGATAGGAAAGGTTTAAGCTAAGACATGACTATAATTAGACTAAGACTCAAGATTATAATGTATATTTAGCATAGAGAGCATAACAGCATAGAGCATTAACATCTACATCTAACCTTCACTTTAGGGCCTAGTATTATGATAGTTTGTTGGGGTTGAAGTGAAGATTATAATTAATCTCCTATATATATGATGAATTAGGATGGATCTTATATCAACAATCTTCACTTTAACTAACCATTATAATACCTGAGCCTAAAGTGAAGATCTTTTAAATCACATTATAACTATGCATAACCTGCCCTAAAGAAAGGATCAGGACCTTCAGGGAAAGAGCAGAATATAAAGAGAAATGCAAAACATTGCATATAATGTTATGATCCAGCTCACAAAAAGATAGAATGCAAATAATAAAAATCCCTCAGGAAAATATGAAAGAATGCAGTAAGTACACTATTGCCGTTGAATGCAGAGATTAGTTAGAAATTTAGCTATTTATTTATTGATATCTATGATAAAGTTTACCTTGGATCTATGTGAAAATGTTCACTGGGCAAAGGACCTGAATGAACTGCAGGGACAGAAATCTTTTCTCCACCATTATTATCTTCTCCTTCATGTTCACTGTCTTCATCCAAACTAACAAATTCTTCAATAGGAAGATCTTCCAGATGATATTCAACTTCAGCATTTCTGCCCATGTCTTGATCAGTTGCTCTGACTGTCAGCAATGTTGTGCCAACAGGTACGGATTCTCTCACAGATGTTTCATAGCCCTCACTTGACTCAAAGATAGGAGCATGGTCATTGACATCCACTACTTTGATCTGTCAAACGAAAACGATACTTTTAGGCACCTTAGAAATATATTCCATACATTAAATTTGACAAGGTTTAAAACTATCAAACACTGTATAAAATCTCAATGCAAATTTTTGATGAGTCAAATAATTATCACTAGCGAAATATTAGTTACCTCCAAAGTAGTGGTACCAGTCTGAGGAGGATAAGAATCATCTGTTGCTGTTATCAGCAAGTAGTGGATGCTAACAGTCTCTCTATCAAGTTTAGTGACAGTTGTCACAACACCGGAACGGGCATCTATGGCAAACATACTCTGGGAGCGAGAATCCAAAAGTGATACCATTGCATAAAGCAGTGGTGATCCTTCAGGATCCCGTGCAGTTACGGTGGTGACTTTGAGACCTGGTGGAACTTCCTCAGGTACATAAGAGACATAAAGGACCTGATCAAAACGCGGCACGCCATTTCTAAGCTCTCTTCTGGCACGACCTGCAAGATCTCCTGATGTTCCATCAGAACCAGCTAATCCAGGTGAACGGTGAAAAACTATGTTTATCCTATGTTCTGACGATATTAATCCTCCTGGTGATTTGTTAGAAATGTCTTCTCCACAAACAAAGTGAAGAAACAATCTCACCTGAAAATATATTAGTGGCATTTTTCATCTCATTTTTATATATAATAACTAATTACTGTTCAATGAGAATTTTCAAGTACATCTACTAATATGTGTGAAGCAAAACTTCTGTTAGCCATGTTCAAAAAGACTATTTTAAAGTTTTTGAGTATTAGTACTTAAGATGTTTTAAGGTTGAAACAACGTTTCTCCTTTGTATATTATTTCAGAACCAAATGAAAAAAGTTGTTAACTTATTAACGTATCAATCTTTTTATTTACTTTAAGGATCTAACCAATACAACTTTGTAGACTACTATGCAAGTATAAGTAAAAACTGTGTTTGTTGAGTAACTTACGATAATAATCGAACTTGACAAATTTACTTTAGAGACAAACTTTCAATTCCAATAAAATGTGTGTATGTTTAACAGCAAAATATTTTATTGTGGATTCCTTTCTGATAACTAAATACTGGAAGAATCAAAAGCATCCATGTTGAAATCGAGTTTTCATCAATTGCTTTTATGCATTCTTAGCTTACATTCGCTATGGAGGTTAAAAGAATAAAAACTTACCTTCCAAAGAGCTTCTTTTGAGCAACCATCTATGTCTGAATAGATTAATTTTCCATCAGGCGTTAGAGAGATTTTGGCCTGGGAGGAACCTAACAAGTCCACGGTATCCACTCGACACTGTGTCTGTGCACCATGAGGCACTAAATGGTGTATCTGAGCCAGAACCTGTCCATGAGTGACACAAGGACCCTGAGCGGTGCCTTGCCATGGCAATGGAGTGTCTGCAATTTTCTTCGGCACTTCCACTGCGTAAGAAACGAACGTTTCACTGATCCATCGCTTAGCTTCTCTGACTTTCTCACGAACACGCTCTCTACACCGAGATCCTCCAACAAATATCCGTAAAGGTAATGAATAATAATCCACTCCACCACGATCACCAACCCATCGGCTTTCTGAATCATCATCACGACTATCCTTTTCGAAATGTTTCACGATGTCCTTGTAGATAGCTGGGATTGAATCGATATAAACCGTGAACAAATTTGGATAGAGGATTCCATCACAATCCAATCTCTTCTTAAGGGTCACTTTTCCATCATGTGAAGATACATGCAGGAGACGGTGAACAAAGGTCGCGGTGCGGTTGCTATTGATTCGATAAACACGCTTAGCTCGGACACCTCCCGTTCCGGTCAAAGAGGCATCAAAAACAACATGCCCCGGATTTTGACTTTCAGTAACAAGCAGCAAGTGCCCGCAACAATAACTACACAGGTAGACGAGATAGAGAAGAAGAAAGGGTACACTTGTTAATGTTTTCTTAGGTCTTTCCCACGGATACATGATTCCTGGGCTGGGGAAAAATCCCCGAAGCCCAAGTATCACTTTGAGAAGTGTTACTTTTCAGACGAATTAAAATTATTTAGCCAATACGCGTCTTCCACAACGCTCGAAAACATTTTTCTGAAGGTCGCAGGTTGACACATGGCTTCGGTGTAGTGGCGAGTTGAACGACTCCAGACCTAAAAAAAAATATACCAGCAAACGTTAGACTCCAAGACTCAGACATTCTTTGTTAGCTTGTGATGACTAGAAACGGATTATTTAATCAATACTATTGACAAATCATGGAATTTTAGGAACAGATTCTCTTAACATGAAAACTCTGCAGTTGATACGATGTAAACAAAGCCGTCCGACTTGAGAGACTTCAACGACCGAATGTTAATTTTAAAAACCATTTCGATTTCTAAAATTTATCGCTAAATAACACGGTATCACAGAATTAATTAACGAATCGTAATCGGCCACATAAAATTGATCAATGAACGTTCATCTTTCAGTGTTACATTAAATTACTTTCGCGCACCAATCTACGCTACAATTTTCACTGTTAAACGACACACCATCACTTCTGAACACTTTATGTTAAAGAACGGATTACTGACCAAAGAATAAACTTTGTTTACTAACGTATACATGTAACCCACACGTAATCAAAATTCCCATTGCACCTACATAGGGTTACACCAAGCCTCTTCACACTTCACATTGCGAGCTACATTTCATTCTTCTAGGTATGCGACGAATGAGTGGACTTTCACGAGCATCAAAACGCAGCATCCTTCCGAATACACTTGGCGTTACATCCTCACTCTTCGACAACACACACTATCGGCCATGTTCGCCGATGTTAGCTGGGAAGCTTTCAAATGGAGGGGGAAGGAAGGGTGAGAAAGGAAGGGTGAGGCGGGTGAGGCATGCAGGACAACGATATGATCGGAAGCTTTCTAAGGTCGGCTTGGCTTCAAGACACTTTACCCCTACTTTCACCTCGTTTGGCTGCGGCTGAACTGGAGGCGAAAAATCGATTCCAAACAACACAGCTCTCAAAATAGTCTTCTCGGTACCGCCGCAAGAGAGCGTCAGATTACATGCAAAAGAGTTAATATTCGCTTATTGCTGTAGTTCTAAGCGCTGAAGGTTTTTCCGCTGGCTATTCTTAAAAAATTAGTTTTTTAACAACTTGGTGTTTGTTGCTGGCTCAGCGATTCGCCTTGAATTTGATTAATAAGGTTATTTCTATCTGGCTATGTGCGCACGAAATTACGATGTGTACTATGATTTCGTACAGAAATTAATCAAACAGATGTATTAGAAACTGCTGTCACATATCTTAAATTATTAATTTTTCCCAGGTGCTATGTAAAGGTCCAGTAGATTTTCTAGATGAACGCGTCCTTCACCACATTTGTGTTGTCAGACGTTTACCGAGCTACATTTCCGTAAACTTTCATTTCTGCAAATATTGTGATGAACTCTAAAATCATCAGGTATTTGGTGAAATTGGTCCAAAACTCTCAACACATTTATCATGCTTCGCCCATGTATTTCCGTGATTACAAATTGATTATATCTCATCAGCTGATTGTGCGTGAATTTTTCGACAAAGACAATTCATAATTAAAATTCCATAAGTAAAAGTTTTATTTAATGATGCGTAGCACGCTGAAGAGCAAATCATATTTTGCTCTGGATTATTTCCGATAAACTAAGCTATTCAGAAATAATCAAATAAAATTGAGAAGACATCGTGCTTTTATACTTATATGAAGAGTAAATCAGAAAATGAGTTATTCGCGAATGAAAAATATTTCATTGACATTTTAAATTTCCTAGTCCATGCTTATTTGTACTAAATCATTCTAAAAAAATTTGTGCCAAGAAATTCTAGGGCAGGTTGCTTTGAAAAAAGTTAATTATTTCTATTAATTTTAAATCGGGATATTATTTGAATTTAGATAAATATTGCTGATCCTTTAATGCATGTAATTTCAGAATGAGAATTTATTCAGGGTTAATCTTAGGATAACGGAGGATAAGATAACTAACCATCAACCTTTAGAATAGCGTGAATCTTCATACTTAAAATATAAAGTGAGATTTCGTTCTTAATCGTCTCAGCGGTTAGATCATTTTATTAGGACAGAAGGCAAGCCGCCCGCACCTAACCACTTTCGCGCTTTCTAAAATAAAATAATTGCCTTAATTCGCGGAGATTAGGTCATTTAGATGGATTAG
This sequence comes from Ladona fulva, assembly GCA_000376725.2. Lineage (NCBI taxonomy): Eukaryota > Metazoa > Arthropoda > Insecta > Odonata > Libellulidae > Ladona > Ladona fulva. Next base: position 707,770 of record KZ308322.1, read on the forward strand.
ATAATTAGATACGTTACATTGAAGCAGCAATTCCAAATAACTATGAAAACTATTTCTAACAGGAGCTATTGAATCATTAACAGGTTGGCGAGCTCAGTCATAGTAAAAGAGGATAAATATTCAATGAAAGTAAATGACTCATGAAGTTTTGCAAAGTAAGGACATATAGCTCACCACGTTTAAATGAATGTACTGAAATATCAAACACGAATCAATTACATCAAATGTAAATTCAACAAAATTATATTTCGAAGGAATTACAGAAATATTACTAGCATCGCTAGTAATTCACATGTGAATTCGTATACTACATTTTGCTGTAATAGAAAAGTATTAAATTTATTATATAAGCAACTATGCGTTACTATTTTACCAATTTTCAAAATTGTCGAGGCAAAAATGCGTGTAGATCGCGATTTATCTTAGAAACCCAAATACGCTCATGTAAAGTTAAAAAAGGAAACCTTAGTACCCTTCTGGCTGCAATTATTGTACATCACGTCCTGACAACTTTAGTCCCGAAGCAATGGTGTTCTTTTTCCCATCCCTGCATATACATTAATATACAAAGCAGGGCCGGGCATGAGGGGGGTTCCGTGGAAGCCAGGCCTCCATTTTGAAGGGGTCCCATTTCACAAGAGTATTTTTTTATTTTGCAAATAGTAAACGGTGTGTCTGTAAAGAAGGTCCCCAGGTAGACATTTGCACCCTGGCCCCATTTGGTAGATGGTCGACCATGCATAGAAGTATACATACTTGACATTTGGCTTGTTCCACTTAATATTCTACTAAACTCTCGTTTTAAGGCCTAAGAATGTAATCGTTCTGAGAGCGTTTACTTCGACACACTTTTCTGGAAGAAACGCAAGTTTGAAATTAGATCACTGTTTTTCCCGCGTATCAGACATTTCTTGCAATACGCGAAAAATTACGGGGAGAAGTTCACATCATTTTTCAGTCGATGAAAATATGTACAATAGTAAGTAGTTATTCTCCTCGAAGTCCTTCGCCTTCTACATTGAAAAAACTTTCAGTACAAACAAATCCCGTTCACTTCATCCCTTAGCCGCCCGCCGCAAGGTGTAGATGTGTTATAAAATAAATCAATGATTCAGTTTCATTCTCTCTTTCTTAGATTTGATGTAAATCGTTGTTGTCATTTACTTTCTGCATTTACCCACCGTCTCCTACCGGTATATTGGGTTACTTAAAATAATGTTCACAAGTAACATTTTCCAACAACGACGACGTAGAATTATTGTTAACCGTCCTTCGACAACTAAGGTAATTTCGCACGTGAGCCCCCACCGGGAATCGAACCCGGGACCGTTTTCCCTGAAGTCGAACGCATTGCCCACTTGGCTATCCGGGAGCCCCACGACGATGTACATCATGCAAATTACGCAAACGAAAGTCAATAAGGACTACAAAAAATGATCGAGCATAAAAATGTGATGTATGAAAGTATAATTCTTTTAAAAAATTTGATGAGCTGTGCTAAACGATGATGCACGTCTTAAAAGTTTTGCAAGTTTTCTTATCACAACTATCAGTGAAACTACAATACTCAAATGGCTTATTAAAGTTAATAGGTTTTAGTGATGTCACACGATAGTTGAGTGGACTTTCACGAGCATCAAAACGCAGCATCCTTCCGAATACACTTGGCGTTACATCCTCACTCTTCGGCAACACACACTATCGGCCATGTTCGCCGATGTTAGCTGGGAAGCTTTCAAATGGAGGGGGAAGGAAGGGTGAGAAAGGANTGTTCACAAGTAACATTTTCCAACAACGACGACGTAGAATTATTGTTAAACGTCCTTCGACAACTAAGGTAATTTCGCACGTGAGCCCCCACCGGGAATCGAACCCGGGACCGTCTTCTCTGAAGTCGAACGCATTGCCCACTTGGCTTTCCGGGAGCCCCACGACGATGTATATCATGCAAATTACGCAAACGAAAGTCAATAAGGACTACAAAAAATGATCAAGCATAAAAATGTGATGTATGAAAGTATAATTCTTTAAAAAAATTTGATGAGCTGTGCTAAACGATGATGCACGTCTTAAAAGTTTTGCAAGTTTTTTTATCACAACTATCAGTGAAACTACAATACTCAAATGGCTTATTAAAGTTAATAGGTTTTAGTGATGTCACACGATAATACCGCATTTTCGAGGGAGCCCATAAGTGGAAACGTGTGGCCCATTCATGCGAAAAATGTGTACAGTCGGATCCTGAATGGTTTCTCCTTGCAGATGTCTTCTTCCATATGTCACACGGCTTAGAAACGCTCTTGGCCATATGCAGTAAGCCGAGGGGGAAAAACCCACTCATAGAATCCTTTACACAGAAACGCAGTGCTGAAATATCGTTGGTTAGCTCATATTTTAGTTTACCCTCTTTTCGGATTAATTTTATATATCACACATCATCTTCAAAAGTATGTACCAATACACGATTAACGGATTTTTTATTGAGTAAAAAGTTCTCGGGTTACCACCCAGGTTTTTTTACTAGTGCACATCGCACAATTGCAGTGAAAGCGAAAATCAATGGAAATAATTTTAACTCATATAATCAGTTGAGCTCATTAATTAAATTAAAGATATTGGATGAAAACGGCAACAGAAAGTTCTAAATAAAGAGTGAGAGGAAACCTGGAAATACAGCGCTTGTAATTCATTTTTGAAGCGTTGCACAGTGGGCTAGAAACGAAAAAAGCTGGCCAAGAGGCCAAAAATTGGTTTTTAGAGTGAGGAACGTGAAACTTCGCATAGGTATTCAGAAACGATTGAATTTTTTGAGAGTTTCGTTATAAAGTCGTTACAGAATATACATGGATACTGCTATCTCACGTTTCCATAACCATCTTTCAGTATTGCGTCCAAAGGTATATAGTTTATTTAAAATTACTGGTTCAGAATTAGTATCTTAAACAATATCATAGACACAAATCCCGGGGCTAAACAACGTTTTCAGGGAATAGTACAATCCAAGCAGTATGTAAAGAAAGTCTTCTCTTTTAGCGGTAGGTAAATACTGCCAGAACACGCAATATATTTCCGATTCTCTTGAAAAGCTATTTATCATCTTCAAGCAGATGAACAAATAAGTATTCTATTCATTTCAAAAAAAGGTTAACAGGGCGATTACGTGTGGCAATCCCCACTAAAATTTGCCTTACAGTTTACTTAGCTCAACGTAATTAATTTTACTCGGATTTGCCAGAGAGGCAATGGGAAAGTTGGAAACTTTTTTTTATATCCTATCTTTTAATTGTCAGATCTTAGTTTAGTTTTTAAAATTGAGAAATTCAAGTTTTAGAAGACATAAAGAAATCTAAATACCGGGCATAGTTGAAGTCTTTGAGAGTAATGATAGGAAAATAAAAACATTAACCCAACCATAATCCAACCGTTAGAGAGTTTAATATCTACAAGGACAATACTTTTACATTACGTTACATTCTAAGAAAGTGAATCAAAAGATATACGGAAAGTTATACCCCTACAACAAAAGAATTTGACGGAAAGGGTCAAAGGATCGTAGTACAAACTACATTGCTCTACGTTCAATAAAAGAATTTTACCACAACACAGCATTTTCATGCACAGTAAGAAAACATTTAGACGTACGTCATCATCTTCTTCCATATTTCCAGATGTAAAGAAACGATCCAACCAAAAGCTTTAACCATCTCATCAATTTTCACATAACGAAGAGATTTATACCACCAACTTTAAAATTAATGTGGAATAAGTTTATAACATTTAAAGCCGGAATATAACATGATAATAGCTAAAAGATTATAATAAGACTGCCGAATAGCCAATGCGACAGAATTCTTAGTTACCGTGGCGCTCAGCCGAGTCATGCCGCGGGATCGAAAAAGCCATCACAGTCCCAGGATAGCAGGTAAATCGAAACAGTTTCTTCACATTCTGTATTTAAAAACCTTAGACATTGACGTGGTATAAGAGACTTGATAGTTGTAAGAAGTGGTTCTTTCCCGGCGTGTAGACTGAAGGAAATATTCTCGGGTTTCCCACCGGGTCGCGTCTCTCCATGTTGTCGACGTTTCGGCTGCAAACGCTCCAGCCATCATCAGGAACTGATAGGACTTGATAGTTTAGCACCGTTTTCCTAGTTGCTTTCCTCACTTTATCTCAAAAATTGGCCGAAAAAGGTGTCCGCCATTTTGTTGCGTAAAATGAGCAGTGGTCCATTTTTTAACACAAAATTATAACGAATCAAAAGATCAGAAACAAAACTAAAATATGGCATAATCGGTTATTCCATCAGTTTACTATAATTACGTCTGCATCGCAGCAAATTTGAAAGTTTTTCAGAAAAATCCGAGAACATTCCTTTCTGTGAAAATTGACGCGCTCAAATAACGAAAAATAAAAGACAGAACAAAAAATTCAATCGTTTCTGAATACCTATGCGAAGTTTCACGTTCCTCACTCTAAAAACCAATTTTTGGCCTCTTGGCCAGCTTTTTCCGATTCTAGCCCATTGTGCGTTGTCTAGGTGATGGTTAAAACAAGCATTCCTGTCTCTACCGATGGGATTTCGATCTTTAGAGCGGCTAAAGGCGGAAAAAATTAATTGTGAGGAAGAAGTGCCAATAAAGAGGTGGATTTCAAAGAACAAAAGCCTTTTCCATTGTAAGAAAAAATAGACCAACTTAAACGGTAATAAAATGGCTCGCAAAGATTAGCAAAACCTGAAATTCCTATATATTCATATTCTCGGATTTAAGTTAAAGTATCAGGTTATACGACTATAATTTAATTAATTCGCAGATAATTTTATTTTCTTATTAGTTTTGGGTCAGCAATAGGCGATGAAACAAGGCAAAACCTAGATTTTAAATAAGCATTTGTCCTTACGAGTTTCTTGCTTGTTAGGATACCACTGAATCTTCCGTGTTGTTTCGAGAAGTTTCATGCCTACTGTGATGTCGCCGAACGTACGCAAATATTTCACCCTTTGCCAACACTTACAAAAACGTGGCAAATTTAAAATATTGTATATAATATTCCATCATACTTGCAGGGTTTTCTTTTTCTCTCTTGACTAAGGGAAAATGAAAAACTAATTCTTTCTCAAGAGGGGAAGGACAGCTTTGCTGCCCACGATGCTGATTCTTTCTTCAACCAAGGCATTTGGCAATTCACATTCCAAAGGGGATGAAGTACTGATAACATGCGATTTTGGAGGTTTCAGAGGACGCCACGATGAATATTCAGAACATTGAACTAGAGTTGGAGTGAACGCTCGGGCGGCAAGGGATGTCGACCTCGTTAATCAGCTAAGGATTATGTTTGCTCATATCACCCCTCGCTCAAGAATATTCATGAGTCAAGTGATCACTTGAAAAACCGAATTAAAAACAGGAAGAATCTCCGTGATGCATGTACCAAGACACAAGCTAAAGACTGAATTTGTTCGAACGTACACCCCTTTCTTCCCCCGATGTGCTGTGCTCTCTATTTACGCAACATATACAAATGAATTATATTATCTGTGTCTTGAATGCGTTTTCAACGTTACGTTTTAAATAAACTATCACATTTCAACTGCAATATTGAGGTAGATTCGGGGTTTCTTCTTGCTAAATTTCCGTCGAATTTTAGGAGAATGTGGAGGGAAGTTGTCAAATTTCATTTCAGTGTACCATTATTCGGAAAAGTTGGTTATCAGGGTAATCGAAGGAATTTCAAACGCGAGTCTCCCATGAGAAGACCAGTTCTCGCCTCAAGAATCTTGTATTTTTTTACTGGTCGTTAAGACCTTGACGTCACGTTGCCCGCTATGACAACTCTCCGATTCCCCAGTAGGAGGAATTATTTAGAATCAACCTTGATCCGTGAGAAACGGAAACATTTATCCACATCTTTTTTTTCAAAGAGGTGAAAGCGAAAATAGTTTTAGAATTAATCAGATAAATTAGTCTTTCCTAATGAATTAATATTTTCAGAATCCTTTTTCTCACACACAAAAATTATCAGCATTTGTCACATGGACCAGCATCATCAATTTCGTGCAAACTTATAGGAATAATGTGGGTTGTAGTATAAAAGCTATTCAGTGATAAGAAGCTCTCGATGACTCAAGAATATCTTGTTCTCTACATGGAAATATATTTGTTTCAGCAGAAATTCTTATTGATTACGAAATCGATTTTTCACCGTCCACTTATTTCTTTTTTTCACATTTTCCTCGAAGAAAAACATATAGATTTGATATAAATCTGCTCTGAAATTTCCGACTAAAATTTTTAAGCAAAAATATGAAGAGTTAAAAATAGTTTAAAGACTAACGGATCAATATCTTTAACGATACCGATGCGGACGAATATTTAGTTCGCGTTTCTGCTGACATTCACTCGGCCTGAACTTACTTCTCTTATTTAAGAATTAAAAAAATGGTATTGCTGTATTACCAGCTTCCTCTTCTATTGTAGGAATAAAAAACAACTGTAAATGGCTATAAGCTTCTAGAAGAAATTATATTCTGAGATAGAAAACGCGAAAAGTTGAGACAGTTTGAAAGAACAGGGGAAAACAAAGAGCCTATATTACGTTTTGGCATTTATTAACAACATTTATTAAAAATAATCCGCATAATCCAAGTAGAACGGCTCCAATCCACCTGGTGATAGAGGTTTCGGGGAGAAGGCCCTAAAATCAGGGGACCCAGCACCACCATGAAACATTTCATGAGTAGGATGGAAGAAAGGTGTTTTACTTTGTATGGAAATCCATGTGACTGAATCCCAAGGCATAACAAGTATGAAAAATAGCGACATGACTGGGACTCGAACCTAAGACTCAACTATCCGGGCAGGTATTCTTACTGAACTACTATGCCGCATCCCGGTCATGGGGCAATTTTTCACACTTGATATTCCTTTAGTTCATGAATAGTTTCATTTTTTCACAGCCTGATTTCATGTCATGCGGCACATACATTACAAATAAAAGTTTAATAAAAAGGCCAGTAGACACCAATAGTAAGTCTGCTGACTACTAATGGTCTATGAGAAGCTTTTGGTGGTCAATGAAGAAATTTGGGTTTATTTGTAATTTTTGTTAGTTATACCATTTCTTTAAATTCCGAATCCTCTTTGTACTACCAAAACAGAGCATATGACAACACTTGCAAGACATCAATGATAAAATGGAAAAGAATGGAAGAAAGTTATATACCACGCAGGTACTCTAGCCACTGAACTACCATACCACGTCTCTTCCACACTCTTTGGAAATGCTTTCTGTGAAGAAGTAGTACAAACTACTGCTAGATGGACTCATAGACAAAACTCTCAAAAGTGGTCTTAGAGGTAATACCCCCAAAGGAAAACACAAGGATTGAGGAAAGGTGTTTTTACTTTGCACGGTAAAGCCATGCAGGAATGCATCCCAAGGAATGACAAGTGTGAGAAATAGTTATAAATAAAACCAAAAAGTGCTTTGCTGCTTCCACCAAGTTTTAACTTCATGACTGGTTTTGGCCAAAAATGGCCATCATCTGGTAACATCACATGGGAAAGAATGAAGGTGTACTGTAAAAGGATAAGGAAATTTCATGTTTGTACTGGTCAGCGTGATTAAAAATTGTGTCCATATGACAGACCACTGCACCGAAATAGAATATGATACTGACGGAGAGAGTAAATTTTCCATAAAACCTATTTTAAGAAATTTCATGATTAACAAATTAACAAATGGGTGTACTCAAATAAGCATGAATCACTCTTATCACCAGTAAATTCAATAAGATTATATTTGAATGGAATAAAAGGAGCACAGGTCTATTTTGCTACAAGTTGCATTTTTGTTATAAAATCGAAAGTTTCATGGATGTAGAATATATCAAAATAAATATGGATTATATGCAGCTTACTGACTTAGTGGTAGGGGCATTCAAAAAGTAAATAAAACTATCCTCTCAAAAGATGGTATTCTGCACAACAATAAAAGAGCTGGTGTAAAACATTGTTGAGACCCACAGATTGTTGTTGCAGAATTTTTATTTGATTAGCAGCAAGCATTGATATGTAATATATATATATATATATATATATGCATTGCATCAGCTGAAAGCTTACTCCAATGTTAGAGTAGAGTGCACTCAAGGGCACAGAAATCCATTGGGGAATATTGGCAGTGCATGGACCACATGCAATGTAATGTCATGGCCAGCAGTAATGAAATGGTACCAGTAGTTAAAAGACAGCTGCACAGGCTTGAGTGATGCAGAAAGGCAAGGAAGACAAACATAAGCAACCATGACAGACCTGGAGAAGTGAGTTGAGGAAAAGATTCTCAGTAATTGGAGAGTGACCACAACTGTGCACAAATTGCACAGGGGTTAGATATTTCCATGGGCAGCACTCATTCCATTGTCTGTCACAAACTGGATGATTGAAAATTGTGTTTATGTTGGGTTCCTCGAATGTTGACTGCTGAAAACAATAGAGCAAGGTCTGCAGCTCCTCTAAATTTTCTTTAACTCTTCTTCATCTACATAAGTACCCTGCAAGCCACCTTCCGGCGTGTGGCAGGGGGTGTAAACACCAAGAGTAGAATTACTTCTTTAATTTATTATTATCGCATATCGTTCGCGGAAAAAAAGAGTCTCTAAAACGACTAGTGGAAGGTGATGAGATGTGAGTAGATAGATCACTTCACTTAAGAAACGAAGTCCATCAATGGCATGGAGGTACACATCATTGCCTATGAGGAAAAAGTCATGGTTGCTGCATCAGCTGTTAAGGTCAGGATACTGTCTTACTAGCAAGGGAGTTGTTTACACAGAATTCTTGAGGAAGGAACAATCATTAACGCAGATTACTACCCCCACTACTTTGAGGGCTCTACATAAATCTGTGAAAATCAAGAGGAGATGAAATTTAAGCAATCGCACACTCCTTTTGTACACAACTTAAATACATTACCCACTTGGCTATATGGAGGCCTTACATGGGGAAATTGTATAGTGCAAGAGCATCATATTGACTAGAAATTACTTTAGAAGTAAAGGACTCCTGACCTGCATGTTCAAGTGTAACTTACTTTTCTAATGCCCATTGTATTTCAACCTAATTCAAGAGCTCAGAACTACTATTGATTATTTATTTGAACTTATTTTTGTGAGATGTCTTGTCTTTCAATGAAATCAGGATTAATTCCATTAATGTTGAGGAAATTGACTCAAATAGTGATTCCTTATCTGATAAAATATAAATACAAAAACACAACAGCTCTTGGAAATAATAAGGAATTGAATGAAATCACATATTAATGTATTACTTTAGCATGATCAATTCCTCCTCAGAACATCCAAAATTTCAAACAATGTCTATTCATGGAGACTGCTTTAATTATTCCTAATTCTGAAGATAATAGTAATATTCTCAAAATAATAACTCTAATACATATATGATGGGGATTACATGCAAAGTCTAACAAAGTGTGTTTTAAGAGGAAAATACCTCAACTTGGTTATATTGAACTGTACAAAATAAATTGACCAAAATATGGTATGTTCTTTATGCACCCAGTCAAATAGAAAGTGATACCTGAATTTTAATGCTAGATCTTTTTCGAGTAAAAAGAGGATAAACTGATGAATAGTAACTTTATTCAGAGAAATGTAAATAAAATTTGTAAGAAAACAATTACAAAAACTTTATGAATAATAAACTCAGATAGTCATTAGATATCAATAATGGAAAAAGTCATAAATGATGCAGAAAATCTACAAATATAATTTAATGATACATGCAAGGAAAACTTTTTAGTGATATTTTTCACTTAAATCAGGTAACTTAAAAGCCAGATGGACCATATTGTCCACGGCCTCCCCTCCATGGTGAGCCAAATTGTTGACCTCCCCTAAAACCACCCCTTTGTCCTCTCCATCCACCATTAGAACTCCAATTTCCACCACCTACTGGTGGTCCTCTAGGGCTCATGCCGTAACCAGGACCTGAGTTCCAACCCTGGTTTGGGGACCCACCACCACCTAGAGGTATCAGAGAAAGTTTAACAGCTACAGACTAAATGAAAAAAAGAAATCAAAACTAAAAGAGATGGCCCTCATAAACAGCAAAGTTTATAACTGCATGGAAGTAAATCTTTCCATAATTCCGTAAATGGATTAATGAAAACTCTAGGTCAAGGTCTTAAATATGAAAATGTACGCAACAATGTTCAACATGGGTCTCAATCTATAATTTTTATTACCATATTTTCTGGTAGATAACCAGTTAATTATATATACAAAAAATATAGAAAAATGATAAAAATAATAGAGCATGGTATACAATGGAAAATCTCATTTCATTAAATATCTAGAATACTGAACTCAGAAACTAATGACCAAATGACAAAACAACACACTTCATATATTGCAGAAGTCACGGAGTATATACTCACATACTGGGGCAATATTATTTCAACCAACATATTGTAAATGTTAACGTAATCAAATAATTCCATTCAAAATACAAGAGTAATTATCATAAATATTACAGTAGTGAAGAAACATTCTCATCAACATAATAACAATTTTGAAATGGACGTTATCAATGCATTTATCACAAAAGAAATTTTTGAAATGCGGGTTATCTATACATTATCACAGTGAAGAGATTTTTTAAATGCGTGTTATCTAGTAGGTGCGTGTTATTTACCAGAAAATACCGTATAAACAGTCAATCTGATCCATGAAATATTTAAAATCTATAATGGTTGGAAATGTTCTTAAACATATAATTATAATGTATGATATATTTGGGAGTGCGCAAAACAAAAGTGTCCATACATTCAAAATGTTTTTCATTAGTACGATGGCTAATTTTGTAGTTTAAATATTACAAAATATTAATACAATAAGCATGAATTCGAATACCTCAAATACTTCACCATACACTATTGGGCATTGCCATTGGGCAACCATATGTGCATACATTGCTATATTTGGCATGCTTACGAAGCTTACAAACTACATCTCATATGCACAGTGAGGAGACATCGAATTGTTTGGTGAACACCAGTATTTAATAGTTTTGATGTTGTTTGTGAATGAATCATTGCTTAATTCTATGATACTACTATCACAAAACCAACATCACTGGGGTAAAATAGTCGAAACTGTGATTGTTGTCATGTGAAGTTAAAGAAAGTTTGTGGAAACATAAATTTCCATTGTTGATGCCCTAAATTTTGTACAATGACAGATTTGGCTGTTTTATTTATGGAGACATGAAAAAGCAGTTTCAACAAATTCCATCAAAACTGCATCTTTTCACCATAAATATGGTGGCGAAACACGTCATGATGCAAAATTAATGAAAGTTAATAAACATCATCAACGGCTGGTACTTGATATGAGCTCATTAGAATATAAGCTTATGATCAGATATATATTTTGATAATTTATTTATAAGTGACGCATCTTTTCTTCCAAATCTGGACAGCTTACACAATTAGCTAATAAATTTTATGAGAGTTTCTGAGAACTCATTCTGGGTGATCTACGCTGCTACCCTACTATGAGTTACATCCTTACCGTATTGAGCATCTACCTCTGGATAAATGTTTACCTTGTTATAGAAATACCATACTTCATACTGTTGAGTTTGAGATTATTGCCAAGTTTCATCTTTTCCATAAATTTGTTATCACCTTGACATTGTTGGAACTAATTTCCAGTTCCCCCACTGGAACTAGTGATCTACTATTCGAATATTCGAGGCACGAGTTATATTGGAATTTGATATTTGAATTAGAGAAATCTGCTATTTGTTCCATCTCTAGTATAAATACATGTTACAAAAAATTATGAAAACAAAGGCACTAACCAGGAGAGCCCATCCAACTTCCTCTTCTAGGCATTTTTCCAGGAGGACCATATGGGGAGTCGTTCATTGCATGTTTACCAGGAAAATTCCTAAGAATAATACAATACAGAAAGTTACATTTATTCAAGACACATTTTTGAAATTATATAACCTCAGGGAGAAAGGATAAAGAATAACCAAGCTTGTACTGCAGAGTGGCTTAAAAACCCACGAAAACTCAGAAGCAAAAAATATCAACAAAACTGGGATTAAATTCAGGTCTCCCAATTTCTAGGCAGATATTATAACCACAGAACTATCGTTACTTGCCATTGTAAGTTAAAAGGCTCCTTGGAAAGTGGGAGACCTGGGTTTAAGTCCCAGCCACGTCGATATTTTCTGCTTGTTTCTTTTTTAGTTAAGTCCCCTCATTTTCTATATGCCACCTTATGAAAAAACTATTTATCACAGAGTAACAATGAAAAAATGAGGTGATCCCAAGAGATAGTTAATGAGTTAAAAATTTTGAGAAATAAATACCCTCTGGGGCTATCACGTGTAGGGATGGGGTCCATTCCATCTCTTCCAGCATCCATAGCACACAACTCCCTGATGACCTCCACAACCTTGGAATCTAGTTCTGAAGGTTGAGAGATTGCTTCAGGATCTGACGAGGCTCTAATTACAAAAGCCTCCATAGCAGGACGAAGAGCTAAGATGGCAGCTGCTAATTCTGGTTTCATTTCAAAATTGATCCTTTGAAAGAAAATGGTAGTATCTTCAGCTTCAGAAAATATTAACTAAGAGATTAACAGAAATATGAATGAGAGGTCAAACACAAAAATACAAGACTGCTTGCACTACTAAGGAAATATTGTTTTTATTTAATTAGTAAACATATTGTATTTGACCTTTAAGTATTTTCCAATGTTATAACAAGTTTCAGCTTGATCGATCCTCACAGTTTCATTGACACCTAAAGTCTGATTCCTGTTTTGTGAACACTGTTATTACTGTATACAGTAGTACTTGATGAGATGTGGGTATTAACGTAATAGGTAGGTATTAACATTCAGAGACCAGATTATTTTCACCATGGCAAAGAATTAGTCATTTGAAGTTCAAGGCAGTGCTCATTGTTTTCTTTAACACGTTCAACGCTGACCAACGACAATCGTCGTCCACGGTCTGTATTCTTTTCAAAGGCCTTCTTCCAGTAGTGCCGCCTCCAAATGCTTCCATTTCTCTTTTCAGTCATTTTTAAGGCTCTATTTCAGTAAAGTGTTTCATAGTTTTCATTTTTAAAACTTTTTTTTTGACGATCATCGTCCAAATTTAAATATTAAAAGTTGAAGTAAAAAATGTTTTTTTCTATTATTCTTTGGTCTATTCATGATTAGGAATACAAAGATAATCTATAACCATAAAAATAAATTTCAGTCACCAGCAAAAATTGAAAATTTACCCTCAGCGTTAATACCAAGTGTTAATATAGAGGAAATCATTATGACAGAATAGTTGACTGTTTAACCCAAATATTAAACAGTCAACCTAACAACAATAAGCAAGAGGGAAGCAACTTGGAGAAATGGGTGGAGATCACACCTGGACAACGTGCCTGCCAACAATGTTTTATCAGTCAAGATAAACTTTTGATTTTTGATAAGTAAAAACATCACCATCCCTACACATTCTTGGTATTCTCCTGATATAGAACTGTGCAATATTTAACAATTCTTAAAACTAAAGTCAATCCTGTAAGGAAACAACAGAGCCCCTTAGCAGGAAATGACAGGCAGGAATGTTTTGAGCAGTATTCAGGTATGTCTAGATTCAATTGAGTCCTACTTTCAAAGGAGACACAAATAATCGAATTAATTTTATAAATAAAATTATAGCAGTAACCTCATTATTTTTGTGTCAGACCTCATAAATTACACACAGTAAGTAATAAAAATGTATTGTTAAGTTGATACTTTTCCCATAGAGATAATTGAGAAGAAAGCCAATTATCATTTATGAAAAAGCTATGCATACCATAGCAAATAAATTATCTTTTAAATACTTCCTATTATTACCAGTTATCCAATCGGACTATCTTGTCTACATAGTCAACTTTACGAGAACCAAACAGCAGTAGATGTATAGGTGTGACCATGGTTGTCTGCTTACAGGATACAGCCCGAGTTCTTATCTAAAATGAAAATTTACTGACTGTAAACACCAAATTAAAAAAGAAATATAGAATTCAATACTGAAAAACAGTAACTATTTTAAAATGGTGAATACAACAAATAGAATCACAAGTTAAGCCTAAAGGGCTTAACTCTTACAAGGTAATTAACAGCAGAATCATGTTTGCAACATTTTATTGAAACTAAAGATAGTACCAAATATTCTCTAAATGTCAAATTGCACAGTTGACCTATGACTCACCTTCTCACCAAATACAAAGAATGGAAATGCGAAGTGTTGCTCAAAGTTGCTGCAATTAACAGACGTCTTGTGAATCAAGGCTTCTTTAGCTTCAACAGTTAAAACCTGTAAATAAATTACAAAAAATATTTCTTGCTTAGAATTAACATACCACATCTCATAAAATAAGCATGTTTAATTAGAGGTTTTATTGAGCAATAGATCAGTAGCATCATAGGCATTGCTACTAATAGTTGTGTTTTTACTTCTTGGCATTCTTAGTCATCCTCCTTTTAAGCATAAGTAGAAAAAATTTTATCACTAAACATATTGAATTATAGGCAATATGGGGCCGTTGAAGGTTGGATTATCAGAGTTCAGTAGACAAAGAAAATAAAGATTTATAAAATAGTTATCAGCTTGTATGAGATGACCTCCATTTTTATCAACGTTTTAAAAGAAAGTACTGCCTTAGATACAGAAAAATATGGAGTGCATCTTCTATTTATGGCATATCTACAGCAGAGCAAAAGTAATTTTGAATTAAAATAACAGTTTTTAGTGAAAGTACATGACATACTTTACGTTTTTCCTTGTGGTAGCAAACATTGGGATATAACCCCATGCACATCAGGGCAATAACCATGTCTAAACGTTCATCAGCTCCAAAGTAGTTATAATCTTGAGGAAGCATAGTCTCTTCAGGAAAACCAACCTGAAGGAGAAGATCCTTAAGCTGATCCTGAGAAATCAAAACGAAAAGGAAACAACGGTCAGTTATTTGATTTACCTCTACCAGGGAGGTCAATTTATTTTTGAGATGTTAATAAATAAAAGTAGCTAAATAGTCATTAAACTCAAAAATATTGCTATAAAATTGTTAAAAATAAAACAGCTTTAATTGGCATCTATAAATAGAATATCAGTGCAGAACTTATGCAAATTAAATAGATAATTTGAGCTTTTAGTTATTTGTTGACAGAATGCAATGTTTATTTTAACTTTTAAATTAGTCAAACTTGTCATGCTACAAACTTCAACATACTCCAAAGAGCGCTAAAAGTTGCTAAAGCAAAAAAGTAGCTAAATAATGAGAAAGTTGCAAAATCAAGCAACAAAATATGAAAATTAGCAGCTATGACCTTCACCCTAATTTCCAAAGAAAGAATCAAATTGATCCAGCACCTCAGATTGCAGTACAAAATTTAGATATGAGATTGTAAAATGGAACATTCTATTTCATTGATGTCTAAAAACTCAGTACTTCATTGAAAATTTCCAAGTTATAATTTTTAAATTAGATTTTAGGTAGATAAATTAAGCTTTTATTTCAAATGCTTCAATAAATAAGACTTTCTAACTTGGCTATTATCACTTTAAACTTGAATTCATGGAATAACATTTCATTACGCCGTTAAAAATAATTTCATTAATATTTGGAATGCTGTATGTACCTTAGCATCTGATGTTACCCTCAAGGTTGGAATGGACAGCATCTTAGCTTCACAGAAAGAAATTTCATGCTCTTCCCCTCTCAAACACATCCTCCTCCACTTTTGAAATGCATTTAACATAGCCACATGATCTGAATGTCTGTTTCCAGCAAATGACTTTTGTTGGTAACCCAAGCGCTTTTGATCGATACCTAAGAAAAAAAAGAGATAGAGAGGAAAGTTAAACCTCAATCTATGCAGAGAGATACCATGTAAACACAACTTTAACAGATGAAGAGAAATTAAGCTATTGATGTAAAATCTATCTTCATCATCTTCATTAACGATTTCTCTTTTCATGGCATAAAATAGCTAAATTACTTCAAGAAGAAAGAAACTTCTCCACATACGCATTTAGCAAGGTTTGGTAATCCATAAATAAAGTAATATAAAGGCCTTAAATACTTATTTATCAAATATAATCTAAAGAAGCACAAACACATTTTGATCTGAATTTCATGGCAATAAACTGAATTCACTTAAGTTATCACTCACCAGTAATGAAAACTTCAGGAAACGTAGAACTATTGGCAGCTATAGTGCATAATGCATCGCCGCAGAAAAACATTGATCCAAGAATTATCATTTTACCTAATCTAGGTTCAATGGGCAATCTAGCTAATATCCTGCCAAGAGGAGTCAGCTCATCATTTGTGTCCAAACACTTCATTTCTGAAATAAAAATTTACCAAATTGTACAATGGGCAATTTTCCATTTTTTTCTACTTAAATATACTCACTTCATTGTAAATTAGAAAATTGAAGTGATGCTACTGACTTAAAATAAAAAATAAAAAAATATCTGATTTGGTAGCTAGCTATTGACTTGATTTCTTGTAAATGAAACTTCTGCCTATGTCTAACTCATAATTATGCTTTAATGAGATTATTATTATTATAAATGTACACATTACAAATGGACAATTGTCCGGTGGCAGCATCGCATATACATAAAAAAGAAGAGAAAAAAAAAAGAAAAGAAACATATAACATAAGCATATACAAAAGTCCACATCACCCATTATTTCCAACAATGCTACAAAATACTAAACAGAAGTTATAGTAAATAAGTTCAATACAGAAGGCAAAAGATAAAAACGACCATAAGATAAAAAAACATAACATACATTCAACAAACAAATCATCGTTAAAATCGAAAAGTTATAAATATATCTTTAACATTTATAAAACTTATTTTGTGTATGTCCTTCCATATTTAGTCGCAATTTTTTGTTTATAATATCAGGGTCTTTGCTGAACATCTTTAAATAGCTCTTGTGTAGTCCTTTAAAATTTGTAAAATGTATTTTTATGCAAAGTTACATAAAGCAGAATGCAAAAGGAAGTTTAATCACTGTGGATAACATGAGATTAGGGATACATGAGAAAATTGTTTTGTAAAATATGTTGCAACACTGTAAAAACTGAGATAAATTGAGAAAATGTCACAAGGAAATAGTCACCTAAATAGATAATTCATTCATCCCTAGAGCACCAGTGCAGCTAACTGACAAAGAAAAATATAGGGATGTTGTCATCAATGATCCCTCCGCCAAAAGCCACTGGCTGTTTTTCGGGGTAATTATGTAAATGTTTCGGAGCACAAAGGTGTGCCAGTGGCTTTCTTACCCTTCCCCAAATAGAAAATCATCGTTTAAAAACATTCCATTGAGTAGGAATTAAATGGAAATTATTAGGATATGTGGGACAAGCTATTGGAGATTAATTCTCAACTGATTAGTTAGTTATGTACTTATTTTATGTCACAAGTAGTCAGGCATAGGTCAAGTTCAATGTAAGCTTATTAAAGAAAGGCAAGACAATTTTTCAGGGATACATAGTTCCTATTGTATTACAAAAATCAAGTAAAGCCTGATATCTTTTGCACCTATAGGCATAATTTACATTGCAGACTGCCAGCGTAGGAGGTAGAGATGACTCCCCAGATAGAGATAACTACCATGCTTTTGGGGCAGTCATACTTTAGGTTGAGATGTTTCCCTCCATTTACAATTCTAAATTCCTACTTCAGTCAACCTGCATTGCCTACAAAAATCTCATACTAGAGTTCCTACCTTTTTCTCATCTCATATATGCAGTGTTTCCATCAACGTTCTTTAAACTGGCTCCCTTCACAGGACCATTTCCTTAATTTCCTACCTCGCAAAACCTTGGCTTTAAAACTGCCCCCTTCACAGGACCATTTCCTTAATTTCCTACCTCGCAAAACCTTGGCTATTAAGTGTAACTTAGGCTAACAGTATTTGTCCATGCAGCCATTGAGGAGGAGATAGGCAGTAGGTAGGCAGTTTTTACAGCGTAGTGACATGTCTCGCAAATAACTTTTCTCATTTATCCCTAATCCTATTTTAAGTGCAGTGATTAAACTTTTTTTACACTGTACCATTTGTAGAAGAGGTATTAAAAAATTTCAAAGATGAATATGTTCCTACAATAGAGTAATAAATCTTCTTTCATCCTAATGACCAAGCCTCTTTAGGTACTTCGGAATATGGAATAAAACAGTTGGACAGCAAACCAAAATTAAAGTATGAATAACTTACCTCGCAGGAGAACTTCTGCCTCAATTACAGCATCAATAGGAGGAGGTTCTATTGCTTTACTGAGGAACTGTCCAATACTTCCTAATCTCAACAGCTTGATTGAAAGTGCTAACTCATGAAGTGGTGTTCGGAACATTTCAGGAATCATATGCTCTTCAAGTTTTTCATATCTGGCCTGCAGAGGTTACAAAAAATCTACAGTAATTAATACGCACCTTTACTACTCTATTGTCCTTATATATCACAAAGAATAGATGACAGGATAATACCAAATAGTTACCATGCCAGCAACCAGTAAAATCTAAATATTTGGCAAGAATGATTTGAATTGCAAGGGAAATTCTCTGTTAAATTCAAGTTAAACTTGTTAACATCTGAAGAAAAGCATTCAAGGCACTTTTAGAATTTTGATGTATCCACTGTCATCCATTTCCAAGCAACAATTTACTTTCATATTATTTCTTCACTGCATATTTAACGAAATATAGAGCAGGGATGGGCAGCCTTTTTAAGAGTCCAACCCATAATTGGCCAAATCTCTGACAAAAAATATGTATTACATTTAACATGCATGCAAATGGTAGCCACCCCTGATATAGGGTGATATTACATGGAACAGCAGTAAAATCAAAGAGGTTTCATAAAGATGTTTTTAAAATGTTACTTTAATCTGGATTTTTATTTTGATGAAACTGTGATTTTTATTTAAATTTAAAATTCAACATTGTTTCAAATTTACTTTGTCAGATTAGGAGTGAAATATACTGTTTCACGAATGAAAAATATTTAAATAAAGATATTAAGGTAGGCCTCAGAAAGGAGTGTTTCCTCCAAGTCTTTGCATGGAATGATATAAAACAGATAATACAAAGTCCATCATTGTTCACATACACTTACATATTCTTCCCAAACTGGTGGAACTTGGGTCAGCTTGCATGAGAGCAATTGTCTTTGACTAAAAGACTTTACTAAATGATTTATACTGCCATAATGCAGAGCATCAGGAAAACTGATAAGGAGGGATTGAATTTTAAAGATTTTAAAGAAATTGTATGAAAAAGGATAAGCCAAAGATAATAACAACTAAGAATAGTGAGAAATAAAAAGAAAATAAAAACAAAATATCTCTTCCTAACTGTTGTCAGTATTATGAAGAGTAACTGATGGTAACAGTCATGGTTGAAACTGGTTGTTTTGTATTAAATCTAGGGAAATTCGAAGTAATGTTGCTGAAGTTGCTTTTGGTCTTATATGATGAAATGGAAAAAATGAAGATGAAACACATCTCTAAGAGAATGTTTACGTAAATTATTATTTTGCCAGAGAGTATGAGCAACCATAATTTTTCCCTCCTTGTTCTGAGTGAGGATGCCAATCAATTTAATCAGTATCAAACATGAAATCAGAGTTCTTGAAAATACTCAGCTGCTGTACCAATTTATTTTATTATTTTAAAAGGATTCAGGGGCAGCTGTTACTGTTTGATGGTAGATAATTTTGAGAAAACACTGAAAAATGATGGAATTTTATGGCACTTAAACAATCTACTTTGGATTTTACCATTATGTGTTCTTTTCCTACCACTCACTTACTTATAAATGAGCAGTAGACATACTTCCAGTAATCTAACGTTCTGGATGCATGGTATTAATGGTCATAACTAAATGTGTCTAACTAAATTCCAGCCAGAGTAGATGGAAAAATCAGTGTGCCATATCCTTTTGGAGGTATTTCAAACCAACCCAACCAACAACGGAGCTGGTGCCTTTTCAAATTAAAATTCACTTAGTCCCACAAAATAACTCACCACCTCTTCATCAAAAATAGTTCAAATTCTTAAAATTGACACACTTCATACGCAAAGTCACTTATTGGAGACAAGGATTCTTTTCCCTTAAATTCATTCTCAGTTCAAGATAATTTCTTTGGAATTATTCTCATTTACCAACACTTACAGCTTCTTTTACTATGTGCTATTATCAACCATCTGGTTGTTAAAAAGCAATGAGACCAATTACAGTGACTTTCACAAATACTAATCATTCTTTGTTCTTCTAAATAGATTATTTTCTTTGTTTTCCTTTCCAGGGAGATAATATCCCTTAAATATCTGCTCAATGAACCACTGCATGGCATATAAAAAGAGCATTTGTTAGAAAAAGTTAACAGAGAAGGCTCCTTACCATGTAGAAAAGACTTTCTGGGGCTGTAATCCCAAAACCAATAGAAACAAAAAACCTTGTCCTAAAGATTAATTATACACAGAAAATAATAAATTGGAATTATGCCAATAAAACTTACACGAGAACAAAGGTGAAAGCAAAATCCTGGTCTCACACGCCCAGCTCTTCCTTTTCTCTGTTCCAAGTTTGAACGGGAAGCCCAAACTGTAGCATAGTTAGTCATATTATTATGAGATGTAAATAATTTCATCTTTGCTTTGCAGCTGTCAACAACAAACACTACATCATCAATTGTGATAGAGGTTTCAGCTATGTTGGTAGATAATATCACCTGCAAGTAAAAGGTACTTTACACAATAGCGCAATAAACTTAATGTAAAAAACTTTAAAATATTTAAATTCAATTAGCTGAGAGGTCATAATTTGAAAAGGTTTCTTGCTACAATTCATAATGATGCCTAAAATGCCATTGGAAATTGGATTCTTGCATAATTATGTATGTATATGGATTTTATGTGAGTTAATATTTTTCAATCAGTTGCATGTTTTACATACTAATGATAAATTAATGTATTTTAATGTTATTACTACTATTAATATTATAGAATACTAAAAACATGCATTACAATTTTGGAAGCTTCTTTAATTTCATCATTTATGACAATATTCCATAAGACTTCTAGTCTTGTCTATCTCTTAGTCACATTTAATTTACCTTTGTCACCTTGTCTGGAACTGTCTCGAAAACTTTTCGCTGATCTTCCCGGGGAAGTTGAGAATGTAGTGGAATGATTATAAAGGCATTAGAGCCTGGAAAGAGAATATTACCGTTTAGAAATAGATAAAATCTATGATATGCTTAGTCACATTTCACCATTTGCACCTTGAGAAAGTGAAATTTCTTTCTTTACTGAAAGTAATTACCATAAAATTTGTTACAATTTAGCTTAAACCGGACAAACATTTCTGCATTTACTTATTTGTTTCATCAACTAAAGACACAAACGATTTCCTCCACATTTTTATACTGAATTAGGAAACTGAAATGGAATCAAAGGTGAACAAATTCATCAAAAAAGAAAAAGTTGAGAATTATAAATTAATGACACTTCTTTCACACCGGTCATGAAATTTTAAAATGCAACAATAATTACCAAATACTGGATGCTGTTGCAAAAATCTCATCAGGGAAAATATGAGATTCCATCCTGGCAGAAAAACCAATATGGCACCAGGAATCTCCAAACTCTTGACGTATTTGAATAATTCCTGCAATGACAGGTTATTATTGGAAATTATACTTCTCTGCATAAACTTATACCTATGCGATGTTATACAAAGTAATCCTGCTCATCAAGATGAGCCTTTAAAGAAAGATTTTCCTAGCAAGAGATATATAAATTAAGAGCACTGTTTTCTATTGAATACTGTCTATCACAATAACAAATATAATTAGGTAGTTTTTGTTATCATTCCATAAAATAAGATGGCATTTAAAGAATCCTTTGTAGCATCATACAATAGGCAACATTCAACTAAAATTAACAAGTTCTTGAGACTTATGACTATCTTTTTAGCTGCTGGTTTTCCTATATGGATATTAATTTGATTCAGGATAGAGAGTACATGAAATAAGTATGCTTTCCAATAAAAGCCACCCATTTTTAATGTTAAATAGATAAGAAAGTTTGAGCCCCAAAGGTAAGGGAAAGGATGTTTAGCTTAGAGCATAGAGGAATTTGCCTGAAAACTCAAGGTTGTTAAAAGTGAAAAAGTAAACAACAAAGCAGACACTTGAAACATTTTCTATGCAGGTACACTAACAGATTAAGCTATAATTCCAATCAGTTTCCCTGTTAAATGAAGCTCTGTGAGCAAGGCAAGTGATGGATCCAACTTGACATTGTTGTTGCAACAGTTTTAAAAGACCTATACTTGATAAGAAGTTCACAAAGCTTTCAACAGCCAGGCATCATTGACCACCCCAGTATTAAGACCAATAATGAGGAACATTCCTTAAGAAGAGGTTATAAAGCAATAGACTGGAAAAAATACTGACTAATACAAAAACTGCATTCTTAGTGTTAGAAACTTAGCTCAGAGTACTATTCCTAATCTAGGAAGGCATGATACTTTAAACTGCCCTTAAATAAGGAGGATACATAATAATTTTAAGAAAAAACATAAGAAAAACATTAATTTCCTTGACTGATTCATAGGATATGTATGAATATCAACTACGAAAGACATCAGCCTGTTTAGAACATCAGAAAAATCTAAGGGAAAGTTCAGTTTAACAATATCATCCTTCTCTATTCAAACATCTCCCAAAAGAATGAGCCTCAATACTGAGAACAAAATTAAGCAAAAATTTATCCCAGCGCTAAAACATGGAAATGTATTGGAAAACCTTGGGCACTTACCACAATCAGTTCAAAGCTAACTTCTTTTTCGCTCAGTGATTTCATTGCATTTTTTGTTGCCTCATTATATTCATTAGTAACTTTAGCATTCATATTTTCCTCTGGTTCCTCAAGGCTTTCTTCATCCTTGTCTCTCTTTTTCTTTCTGATATCCATGGGAGGAACAAATTTCACCAGCTGAACACAATCTTCCAGGAAATATTCTGAGTAGAGATAGTAAAAGCTTAGCCAGGAACCCATTGTTATCAAAACGTTACTATTTCCATGAATTTATCATCCAAAAGTGGGGGGTATTATATTTCTCATTTCATGTTTACTACATACCTTGGACAGGATAAGCACGACCTTCTACTTCTACAACTGGACAGTCGTTGAAATATTTACTGAATAGAGTAGTATCAATTGTAGCTGACATGAGAATAACCCTAAGATCAGGATATGTATGTACCATATCTCGAAGAATGACCATAATGAAATCCGAGTTCACATCCCTTTCATGGATTTCATCAACAATGACATGTGAAACACCTCTAAGTCCTTGCTCCAACCGTCTCAGTAAAACACCTGTAATATTACATATCCTTTTATAATATGTTATTATCTTGGGAAAACTAAATTAGCTGATAACAGTTGAAAGTTTCATGAGTGATGAAATTGATTCCATGATACATGATTCATATGCATGAATTTTGTTTAATTATCACTAAGAGTGACAATTAAGCAAAATTCATGTATAAATGCATCCTTGCTTCCCCTCAACCTAGTTAATTTGTTTTCCATGAGCAACTACTTCTTATCAATAGGAGTCACTCTTTAGAAAAAAACCAGATCATCGTACTCTTAAAATATTATTCAAGACAGAGCAGTGAATGTACTTCCAACGGAGATGTATAGTCATAGTTGGAAAGCATTGTAAGTTGTACAACATATTCAGAATATTCTTACCAACAGTACAGAAAAGAATTCCTCCATAAGGTCTGGGAAGACAGGACTCAAATCTTACACTATAGCCAGTGCTGAGACCCAGGGTCTCCATTCTCTCATTTGCAACTCTTTCTGCAACAGACACTGCTGAAATGCGCCTTGGTTGAGTTATAACAATATTGCAGGATGCTCCTTGGCCTGATTGGATGTAATCATCAAGGATATATTGACAGACCTATAAATGAATAAATCTGATCACTCCATTGAAGCTTCAATTGTTAGTTTCACAGAAATCAATTCCCACAACTTAATAGAATGATTTGGTTAGAAAAATACAGGAATTAATAGTGTTTTCACATTTCATATAACAAGGAGCTTAACAATTAAGCTAATCAGCTGAGAAGATAACAGCCCTACAGCAACGCATGTATTTTCTGATGCATTACTTTCATGTATCAATTTCTTTATTATTGCACTTTCAGTGGAATTTCACTAATAAAGTAACTATTATAAAACACATAGCTATGACTCTCATTTTAAGAAAATTCCATTCACTTTTATTGAATAAGAATCTATCGTGAAACAGGATAAATGTAA
Source organism: Ladona fulva (assembly GCA_000376725.2). NCBI lineage: Eukaryota > Metazoa > Arthropoda > Insecta > Odonata > Libellulidae > Ladona > Ladona fulva. Next base: position 732,233 of record KZ308322.1, read on the forward strand.
AGATTACCTGTGTTGTTTTACCACAACCAGTGTTTCCTCGGATAATTATTACGGGATTTTCATTAATTGCTTCCATTATCTTCCCCATGGAATTATACACAGGCAGCTCACGGCGTTTTTTGACCATTGCTTGAAGCTGAGCATCATTTTGCATCTGATCCTTGAAACTGTTGTTAAGATCTTCACTTATCTGATCCATTGTTGCCTTTTGGAAAGTAGAAAGAGTTAATTAATGTTGCTGTTTCAATTTACCCAACTGGATTTTCAAAATAAATGAAGAAGTTCATGAAATTTTTCAAACTGATTTGACAACAAAAACAATGTTTAAGATTACTGAGTGAGAGTGTTAAATCCTTTATGATATCCAACAGAGCATTAGCATTATTATAAAATTGAGATATTATACTTTACTTTTAATGTGATGAAAAAAAATGAATTACCAATAATTACTGGCTAAATGTGTTTTGACTATCAATGATCATATGATTTAAGAGAAATACTAATTTTGTGTAAAAAGCTGCTGCTTTTATTTAGTGGCAATTATTTATTTTTTAATAAAACCAAATAATCGCCACTATGAGACCTGAGTCAGAATTTTAGAGTAACTGTAATAATATTTGACACAATAACATGAATTAATTTATTTGATAAGTATATCAAAATATATTATTAAAAACTTCACAAACCGTAGCTAATGGTCCTTCATCAATGTTGCATCCCTTCCATGGATTCCAATTGGGTTGTGGAGGAGACCATGGGACAACTGCTGCAGGCTGAGGTTTGGAAGCTTGGAATTCCTCAATTACATGGTCAGACAACAAGGAAATAGGACCCTCTGGATTTTCAGGCTGAAAGGCATATATAGGCATGAAAACAAACATTTATATGAGTTTTCTTGGACAAAAAACAATGATAATTTAAATTTTTACACAGCAATTTTTTAATTTCAGAGCTTACACAACCTTTCGGGGTTGTACAAAATGACTAACAATAAAAACTAAGAGATTTGCAAAACAATAAATTCTTTTAAATAACTACAAATTCAAAGTACATTTACAAAAAATAGCACTGAGAAGATTTCTCAACATTCGTAACATCTCATTTATCAAAGTCAAGGATATATATATATATTATATCAAAGTCAAGGATAGATATGCAAAAAATGCACTTAATCAAACATTGATATATATATATATGGGGAATAGTACTGTTTATGGGTTGCTTTAAAAAAAAATGAAGAAATTATTTCTCACTATTTCCACTGGCTTTACTCCAACTTTCTCAACACATTCCCTTATTTTGCTCTCTAATTCAGGACTTATTGTTACAGGAAACGGTTTCATCATTGCAGCTTCCTTATTCTTCTTCAGGGTACCACTAAAAGCTTCTATAACCCCTAGATGGTATAACTGTCTCACAACAGACAAAGCACAACTTTTGGATGCAGACTGTTTATTGGAACCTGTCTCCCTTCCAGTAATTGCTGCAAAACAAGTAGTTTTAAGAGCTTCAGATCTATTAATATGAATGACAGCATACTAATACTTATACAATAGAGAATAAATTGTAAATTAAATCCTGATTGCAAAATTTGACTTCAGAAAGGAAAGCTTTATAGATCAATTCATACAACCATAATACAGAGAATATTTTTAACCTTTTGGCTACCAAAGGTAACTGAGGTACCCCAATGACACTTCCTATTCCTTTTACTAAATGCCTCTTTTCAAGTTTCGATGTGTTTGTCAATTAAACACAATGATATCCATTTTTAAACGCTTCATTAATAAAATAGTATTTTGTCTAATTTTAAATGAAAACTTAGTTGGGGTTACTGTGTTATTGCTTTATTGCTGCTCTGCTTGAATGAGATTTAATTCTTTTATCCAATGATCACAGCTAAAAATAAATTTTTCAATGCATATTTTCATTTGTTTAATAGACAACTAATGATATTGATGGAAATAAAACTTCTCACACACATTCACAGCAGATTTAATTGGCGAAATGTTTTGCTAGCTCATCAGGTGCCAAATTAAATCTGCAGTAGAAGTGTACAAGAATTTTTTAGAGTTTAAGTGATAATAAAATATTATGTTAAGTACATTAAGTAATTGCGAATCAAATAAGGAAAATAATGTGGGTTAACCCTGTTACCCCCCTAGGGAAGAGTAAGGTACAAAACACCTTGGTAGCCAAAGGTAAAAAATGTACACATGAAATTTATAGTGCAGTGCATTATAAATTTCATAAACAGGATTGCATTCAATTCACATACATTGCAATATTCATATGTTTGGATTGAGTTAAATTTTGTGAAAAGCACTGCTTACTAGAGAGAAAAAGCTACTCATCGACTTGAGTGACTAACTTTTAACAGGAAAATGACTTCCACACAAAAAGTTATCTTTAGTTTTATGACTGAAGGACTGTAGTAGCATAAAAATAAGCTAGAATTCACAAAGTAATGACATATTACATCAGAAAGAATGTTTTTTGTATATTTCTATGCACAGCTGTGCTGAATTTAAACTTCTGTATAAGACTCCTATTCACATTGACACAAACTCTTAATTACTAAAAGCTAATAAAATTTACATAAGACAAAATTAGAAGCATATAAGATTTTTAAAACTTCAAGACAAAATATGAATCATAACTCTAAGCTTACCAAAATTATAAACTAAGCTTATGAATAATAAATATTTAATAAAATCATGATTTTCCTACTCACTTCGATTAAGTAATTTCACATAGATGCTGAGTTCTGCCACGAAGCTCCTGCAAATATTACATTAATTAATTAAACAATTGATAATAAATTCTAATAGAAATATAGTAAAGAAGCAAACAATAAAAATGAATATGCAAACATGATTACATCCTATGCTAAAAAAACTTATATAATATTTGATGTGACAAAAATGCCATAAAAAATGAGTATTTAAATAACATTGTTTAAGTAATTTATGAAAATGTTGATTTAAAGGAAAAGCAAGTAACATGTTTCTTGTTCAGCAAAACCTAATTCTACAAAATTTTTTCCATAATTTACAATGATATTAGTTTTATGTCATAATTAAAAAATAAAAATTCCTATTAGATTAGATTGTAAATAATTAATTTTGTTAATACACAAGAAAAAAAGGATTAGCAAAAAAGAATTAAAAAGGAGCATCACAGGAAAAATAAAAAGAACTTTTATACAGTGAATCATTCACATATTTTAATTATTGATTAGTAGAAAGATGTAATAGAGTTAATTTCTATTTACAAGATACAAATTAATATCTTTTGCAAGAAAAGGCAGCCAAGCACAGTAAATAGGTAAAAAAGAATATCTTGCAGATTAGTAAAAGGTTAAAAAAAAACTGCTTTCTTTAAGCATATAATAGATAGATTGACCCTTGATTGGCGAGGTTAGGCCCATGTGTGCCTCTCCTCCACCTAACCTCGCGTGTCATTGTGATATATACAAAATATAATTATAACTTAAAGAAAGAGTGCAGTGTGGGAAAAAATCATTGCAACTGAAGGTTGAGGATAATGAGAGCTTTGACATTATCACGCCCATTTATAGCTAGAATAGCTTCCTAAAATTTCTGCATTTAAATCAGATAATAATTTTGATTTATTTTATAATTTCATTACTCACATAGATAATTTTTCTAACATTGACCTATAATTTCCTTTAATACTTTATTTATTTTATGAATAGAAAGAAAAGTTTTAAATTTTTACAACAGTGCAAAATATATTCAATGAAATTGAAATAAATCAGGCAATACACCATTCCAATATGTTATTAATTTTACCAAATCAAAATGAAATCCAAACTAAACAAGCATTATTACTCTTATGATTATGCAAAAGAAACCAGCTCTTTGGTAGAAAGGAGAACAAAATCATCAAATGAACAGTATGCATAACATTACATTAAGTAAGGAAAGTATAAATACTTAAATAAACCATAAATGAAACACTATGATAATATTTAAAATATTAAAATGACATTACTTAAGAGAGAATAAGTTTCCGATACAACTTACATACCTGCTGAATGAACTTTTAAGAACTAATTTGAAGTTATTGATTTCTTAGAGTTGTATTCACAACTATAAAAATATTTTATCATCCACTTGATATGAGGAGCAATGATTAGTAAACCTTAATTATTGAAATTTGTATGGAATAACTTAAAGCCATTGAAACATTTTGTTACATAGCAAAATCTTTGGAGGCCTAACTCCATCCAGAAATAATGATAAACATTATAATAATGATAAATATTATTATAGCTAATGAATTAAAAAGGAATGAGGAATGAAAATAAATCAGGTACAAATGTTATATCATCACACCCTTGTCAATAACAACTATAAAGCTCTAAATTTTAATTTTTAATCCATAGATCTAAAAGTATGTTGAATTTGTTGCTTCACTTACCATATGAAAATCCTTTTAGCTCAATGGCTTACAGAGAGACACCATATGATGGATTTGAGAAAAACTTCAGCTTAACCACCTGAATGAAATGGCAGTGCAAAACCATGAAACAGTGTTTTGATTTTTACCAAGATTTAAATTCACCAGAAATCAACAAACCCTGGGATGGTCAGGTGATATGTTTGTATTGAGCAAAATATATGACAGTACAGTCAATTCCCTTTATCCAAAATATAATGACTAAATGTAACATGCTAAGAAGCAAAAATACTTAGAGAGATGCTGTCAGGGTGTAGTAAACTATTAAGATAAGAATAAATTGTGACTGGACAATATTTTTCAACCAGAAATATTGGATCTTTCTTGGGAATCAGCATTGGAGAATTTTAACCTCATTTCAAATCTGAAAAACAATTCTTTGTAATATTTTGTTAACACCCTTCTTTAATTTGGGTACTAATGATAACTAGTTAACTTCTTATTGATTTAAACTATGAGTAATACTTCAATCTACAAATGTTAATAATGCCTAAATATGGTATTTAATGTGATTTTTTAACTTATTCTTGGAAGTAGAAGCTGGAATGGAAATATCTATCAGCACACCCTCTTTCACTGAAAGTGAATGATTATACTGGAGATTACATTTACTTACGAAAAAGACATGGGCTGAAAAGCGAAACTGAAGGGATGATAATGATTTTACATTGTCATTTAAGAATTATTGAACCCAAATATGAATAGCTAGGTAATTAGGTTATGTAAATGAATAAATGATTCTATTTATTGTTTAAAATTTTAATTAAATATTTTTATAATAAGCCTTTCCTACTATATTACATAAGCTTTTGCTAGTATTATTTGAATAGTAATATTGAATAATAATATTATTTACTTCCAACTCAAAAAATAATGCTTTTTAACAATTGCTGGAACCAGAATTGGAATTGGGAGTCATATCAAAATCAGAATTTCATAGAAGTATTGGGAATTTTATTGGAACCGGTAAAGTTTAGTTTATTGCCCCATCTCTAAGGATAAAGTAAGATTAACATTTTAATAAAAATTGAGTGAGATTAATGCTCATTACGAATAAATGAGACTCCTTTCCCAGAATTATAAAAATCTATAACAAAATTTTATTTTTTATAAAAAATTAAAAATGAAATGTCTGAAATATATCTGCCATATCCAGGCCTATATCCAGCTCTACATACAAAACAAGTTATTTTATTTCAATAGTAACTTTTGAAAAATTTAACAGCCATCTTCAGTCAATAAGAAAATAATACTTTTGTTCCACTCAATTAAAAAGATTCTTTTAACCAAACTGGTAAAATGGTCTTTTAGTTGAAATTTTTCACAACTGGACTAGAGATAGTTTCTTTTAAAGAACATTGCCAGCAAGGGTCTCATCTGAAATTTAACTACAATGAACAAAAAATTCCTTTCTACTAGGTAAAAAGCAGTATAATAATTACAGCAATTATGAGGTTGGAGTAAGAAAAAGTTCAGGCTACATAATCTGCTTGAAAAATGAACTCAGTTTTAAATTAGAACAAAAATTATGGATATATATATAAGTATTCATAAGAATTTCTGAATGCAAAATATAGCAATTTTGACCTTTAAATTGAATCTAAGGTGAGTATAATGATCATAAAGATATTAGTCATTTTAACTTTGTCTGTAAATAAATTATGCATGACATAACACCTGACCATTCCTTGTATTGGCTTACATTATGTGAGTAAAATATTTCAATAAATTAACTTTAAAGAGAGATAATTCTAAACAAATTAACAACTCTGCAATGCTTTTTTGATTGGAAAGAACATTTAATTGTTCATTTAATTTGCTATTTTAAATGTATGTTTCTCTCCTTTCAACACAAAAAAATTTCCAGAAGAAAATTTATAATTTAGTAACTTAACACTAGAAGCAGCTTTCCGCTATCTTACCACAAAATTCATTGTTGACTAAAAAATGAGAAATATACATTTAAATAGTCAACAATGCCCCCAATGAATTTTGGTGAGACAAAAATTTAACCTTAAATAGAAAAATAGATCTTAACATAGAAACATGAAAGGTTTGCCATCTTTATAGCAAACCTTTCAATACACTTTTTATTTCACACCTAATTTTCAATAGAGAAAAACAAAAGGAAAGCTGCAAGTATTCTGATTTTTTGTTTCATGGAATTGCACAGCCAAAATTCAAAACTAGATTTTCAAAAGTGCATTCCCCCACAGATTCTGCAGATATACCTGCAGTTACTGTAAAGAAATGCTCAGAAATATGTGGACACAACAGCTGAAGTAATTCTCAAATGTAAATGCAGGCATCATCACAATAGTGGACTTGGTTAGATTATTACCCACAACTCTATTATCAGAGACTGTATTGGATAGTGCACTTACTTCTTTTGCAATCTATGCACAAATACTGAATCATGAAGTACTTGTATTATATGGTACTAGTACTGCATGAATGGGAACTATGCTATCTATAGCAACAGTTGCATGTTCACCACCTTTTAATTAACATGGATTTCTGCTGTGAATGGCCTTCACATATACATAACCATTCAAGAGCACTAAGTGAGAGATGCCTTTGTGAGTTTTTAATAACCTCTGTGTCCCGCAAAAACTGATAACTCAATAACTTTCAAGATTCCTAAAAACTGGATACCTTAATATTTATATCTAACAAATTAGAATCTATTTTATCTTTATATACTACACATGGGTACATAAAGAAAAATGTCTAACACAATCACTATAAAACTAAGTCATTTTCATAAGGAACGACAACATGATGAATGTATGCCTTCTTTTGATGTCTAAGATTACATAATGCACTTCACATCATTAAAATATTTGAAACCTGAAATAGGATTATTCAACAGGAAAAAGATTATATAAACATTCAACAAGAAAAAATAACAGATAAATTTATAGCGCTCAAAAGAAGTGAACAGTTTTGCTTAAAGTCATAAATCACATGAAATTTGACAGCTCTTCATTTGATATGGGAACAAGGCATGTGACAAATTTTCAGTTTTTCATATTTTGGGTGAGACATAAAAATTCCACAGTATTTCTGGCAAATATTTGCAAAATGAGACTAAATAAGAAAAATGCTTCACTGCTTGATATAAGGCTACAAAAATTTCAAAAGAAAATATTTAATACGAGCTCTAAGATTTTGAAGAACCAGATCACTACTCTCTGGCATAGTCTTAGTAGTAAATAGTAAGTAAATAAAAGCATAGTAAATGTTTCCAGATATGTTTTTAAAATTTTGACATAAAAATAAGAACACAAGCAAAAAATACTCAGGTACTTGTTTTAAAGAATGTTATTTTCACAGAGTAACTGAATTTAGTGATGCTGATAATTTGAAGAGCCTTTTGTTAGAGTTATCCATGGTCATTACCATGTAATATTTCTCATTCAGTAGAATATGTATTTCCTTTAATTGCCCAATTCAATTAGAAGATAAATAATTCAACAAAATTGGGATAGTTCAGTCTGGTTTGCAACTAGGAGGAATATTAAAACCAATGAAATCTTTAAATAAATGACATCTTATTAAATTCTCCAAACATCTCTCTAGGTCATTCAAGAAGTAAAGAAAATGTCATGATCGAAGTAAATTTATATGAATTATTTTCATAATTATCTATGTATATAAATATCAAATTAATTTAGACATTGACAATTTACCTGGTATGATCTGGCCCTACTAGCGTATACTTATAATCTGTTTGAATTTTGTTGATTTGCATAAACTGGTGAAGTTTTGATTTTGCATTTTCAATAGTCCAGTTCCCATGAATAGCAGCATTGACATCTAAGTCTTCAGCCTAATGAGAGAGAAAAAAATGGAGATGCATGAGTCGTTGCATATGAGATAAAAGATTGAAAAATCCATAGATGAAATTCAATAATAATCCATTTGTTAGAAAGCATGATCAAAAAATTAATAAATTATACAGTATTCTAAAAAACGAAGAAGAAATCAAAGATTTAATTTTATACAGTATTCATTATGTCTACTTCAATCCATCATGCTCTTACAGCAAATGCTAAATGTTAAAAGAAAACTAGCAAAAAGCAGGAAAGAATTCTTACACTAAAGGGCAACATTAGATACCCCATGAATTTACAGCTCACATTTATTTATTTATTTCTCAATACCCCCACAAACATCCATTATTGGACAATTACAGTGGTGGGCTTCAACATTAACAATGGACGAAACACACACGACCATTCCCTAACCGGAAAAATCAGACTAGCCAGGATTCAAACCTGGGACCTTGGGGTTGGAGTGCTAGCGTGCTAACCACTCCGCCACCGTGGCTGGTTATTACATGGAATACGTTAATTAATGGAATAAAACTGATAATTCACATTTGTAGCATGGAGAGAGAACAATCTAAACCATTTTTGACAACACAGCATTTGTAGTACGAGATATCTTTTATCTTCGAGATATCTATAAGTTGTAATATTTTCTTTATATATGTTTTAGATTAACCACAGAGCAATCAACTGAGAGTCCTATTAACAAAGACTATAATGTATACATCAGACAAAAGCTTAATATACTAGATTATTATTCTAATTATATATATGTAGGATATTCATATATTAGAGGGAAAATAAGTGACAAATATGATGTACAGAAAGCTATATTGTTAATTTTTGTGACCATATTTGAGAATAATTCAAAAGAAGTTAAAATATTTACATATTACATTTCCTTTAATTATCACCAATTTAAAAGTTAACAGCTGCAAGATAGGTGTTATTAGTGAGGCAAAAATTTGAATTACACACAGAAAATAACTCACAGTGACTTAATAATTAAAATTCTAACTAGACTCTGTTCAAATAATTTGAGTTATGTTTAAACACAAATTCTCTTTAATGACAATAAATACTTACATCTTCAACTCTTTGTTGGTCAGCCAATCTATCCATTATACTGTAGTTTCCCTGCTCTTCATTTCCATCAGCCCGATATGGCCTATAAGCTTCACCCATATCATTAGGACCATAACCGGGTTGAAAAACTGGGCGAGTAAGTCCCAATGATACATGAGGCGCAGGAGCCGAGCTACTGGGCAGATTCTGAGGCCCAGGATCGCTCACTACAGGAGGAACTGCACCAACCTTTCATTGGAAAGATACATATATCTTAGTATTGCTTTTTATGGTTTAATTATAGTATTTAACTAGAGATAATTTTGATAAAATTACTTCGAAGTAAAATGCATTACATATAGGTTTTACAATCTCAAACATAAAGATTCCTTGAACATGATTATTCTTGTTATATTTTCAATGATACGAAAGTTACAGTTACTTATTTGCTTGAAAAGGGCGCGTGAAACGCTGAAATCTGTCCATTAACCGACTAAGAATCATAAACTACAAATAATAGTGTCTATAATTCTATTTTTTCATGATAAAATCGGTGAAAGCATGCGTAATATGGAAATTAATACACTTAAATAGTATTTTTAAGGTAATATGTGATCCTTACATCAGCAGGCACATCGTTTGCATTCACGTGTCCTTTGCGTACTAAGTATTGAACGAAATCTTTCGCAGCATTAAGTTGGGAATCCTTTTTGTTGGTAGAATTTCCAGCACCAACATAATCAAAGCCTTCTACCCTAACTTCACATAGAAACCGCTGCCGGTGTTTTGGACCTGTAACATAAACATGGATTCAAGGTTCAGCATCTCTTATCGTGGCTATATGTACTTTGAGCACGTAATATCTGCAGAAAAGGAAGATAAATATCTATACCTGTTGGTCTTATGTCATACTGTGGAACAGTTTTCTTCTTTCCGCACCAGGCGTAAAGAAATGATTTTATATCCGACATAGCTGCAGTATAGGACCCAAACAAATATTTGTAAGAAAGGAAAGTAGATCAAATGCAATATTATTTATCACATTCCTTAAGTAATGAGGTCATAATATGCAACATGAATTGATAATACAATGAAAATACAGGTAGAAATTACCTGAAAAGTGAACCTTGGTCTCCGGTTCACAATAATCTATCTATGAAGGTCTCAGACGCGGAGAAACTGAAACAACTGAAAGCGTAAAGCGCTCCTGAAATCATGCAATACATGCAATGCATGCAATAGTTGTGGACGATTGTGAAAGAGACGTCTGCTATTCTTGCGATCTGTAAGATAGTACCTTGATATTCAAGAATATATTATCTGAATTTGCTAGAGGCAAGAAGCCGAGTGAAATATATTAGTTTAACATATGGTGCTCATAAGAAAACCATGATTTTTTCTTATTCCCAATAAATGATAAATAAGTATAAGGTATCGACGGACCGTAAGATATTTCCTTCGTTAAAGGATGTTTTTCATTTTAACCAGTTCATGCTATTATGGCTTCACTTGAAGCGTCTAGGATGAGGATATTTCACGTAAACAGTACAGCTGGGCGGTGGTTCTTGATATTTTGGTCGGCGTTTTTCTACATTTTCACTCGACTTGCTGTTTCTTCAACATGGATTATTATTCTCACAATCTTTTTCATTCGGAGTTAGTGCGTAATTTCTCTTCGGGATGTTACCTATCCCGTTCAATCATCACTTTGCTCGAAGATTGGTGTTATCGCCACTTAAAAAGTTGGGTTTAAGCAAACTTCTGTTTACAGGCATTTTGTTCCTGAAATCACTGACTACAATCTACCCAGTGATCCTGAACCAGTATATTTCCATTTTACCCAAATCATACTCAACATTATGTTCTCATATTTATCATTTAATTTTAGTTCTCTATTAAAGGCGTAAATGATTGTTTAGGCAACCTTTATCCTAAGATTTATTCTCTTCGGAGTTTTTGTTTGACCACCAAGGTTTATTTTTACATATGTGATGGAATCTGTAATCAAGAAAGCATTATAAACATGGAAAAAATGCATAATTTAGCTCCATAAATCTCGCAGATATCAACAGACATCTGTCAAAAATTTACTCAAATAAATGCACAACAAAGAGAAAAAAACATTAATTTCTTACCCGCCTTTGAATCACCTCTTATTCTGTTTGCCGATAACTTGCTTTTCACTTCCTGAATAAAATCTTTTCATTGCAATGAGTAAGTATTTATCCAGATTTCAGTTTTGTTAACCATATTTTAGTATTTCCTTTTTTCTCTTACCTTAAAATATATTCCAGTAACTTGTTTCATAACCATACCTGAGCAGCCCCAGTCTTGTGTGTACTTCTTGTACAGATCCCACTGTTTACCTCAAATTTTAATCAATTTACAAATAATAAACTTATGCCTAGTATATTTAATTACATCCCAATAATCTATGCAGTACTATTTCCTGTCCCTTTTATTCTTTGTTTTCCTAGACCCAGCCAAATTTCAGTTATTAGGTCTCACAAAATGGGAATGGAGATATACAGATCTCGAAGCCAAATAAGATCACATACATCTGAGAAAAACAATATCCAGTATTTCAACTTGATACACTGATGTCATAGCACTAACTTCTTTCCAACTCCAGGGACCTTGAATAACGATTGATATTTATTAAACCAGGTAATAATTTAACAGTGTAAATGAAAAGGATTCTCCTGAATACATGGATTAATTTTGCTGAACAAGTTCTTTGGTATTGAAGATACAAATAAGTTAGCCTATAGACTTAAAAGTTTTTCCTTTATGATTGTTGATGAATTCATGTTGAAATGTTATTTTTATAGAGTATACTATTCAACAGACCAGCAAAAATTCCTAACATTAATTAATCTTGATAAAGAATATAATGAAAGTATTGACCATTGTAGGGATGAAATTAGCAAAATTTAATAACTTATAAGCTTATGTACTTCACCATATCCAGTGTCATCATATGACCATGCTAGGTGTTAATGGCTTTCTTTTATTAGAACTAAATGCAATTTTTGTTTGCTATTTTATTCCTATATCAGTGTAAACTGAACTTCGTTATTTATTTTCAATGCTAGCTTCAGTTGTGACTAACCTAAGTTGACATTAATTACTTCTGTAGCTGTAGATTAGCCTTCCAAATTCAGATATTCAATTAAACAATTTTCAATTTGATTATTATCACAAACAAATTCAACTTAACTTAATTATCAAGAAAAAATAAACAAGCTTACGTTTCTCAAAACCAGTGTACAAACATTCAATTTCTTTATGATATTCATACATAGATGACCTATTGGTTTCTGTATCCTTAGGCAGTTGCTACACTTGCTTACTGCATGTAGCTCCAACTAATTTAAAGGGTAAAAAGGATGTTCAAGACAAAAACCCTAACCAAATTACTTGGTGAACCTATGCCGTTACATTCTGAGATGGAAAACAGTAGTAGATATAACATCTGAATCAGTAGTCCCTACTTTATAATATGAAATGTAACCACTAAAAATATTCAATGTCATCAAAACTAAAAGTATTCATGATTATAATTCAGGCATTCGATATTGATATGAATGATCAAGTAGATGCTTTAAATAATACTTACTATCCAAGATAACTCAAGAGAGATGTTTAAGGGTCCAAGATGTAAAAAGAGACTTGGCAGTCTCAATCTTGCAATTACAAGATATTTGATTTAAAACTTAATTTTATTAACTTTTTTCAAAATCACAATTTCATTGACAAGCAATGGAAAATTCAAGATCACTGAGTACAAATTAGTTGTGCTAAGAATTGATGAAACATTACAATAAATCAAGACTGAGATTTTAAAGGAAGATATCACAAACAAAATCTCATTCAAATTTAGCATGAACAGACTTCTTGAAAGCACCATACAAAACTTATCTTTCTTGGAACGTCTTCAACTTAAAATGCTTGGCAAAATTCATTTCCAAGAATAGGCTAGTTTTCAATAAGTTACACATTTTATACAATCAGCAAACTTGCCATGCTTGTAAGAAGACTCAGACGTAAATAATAAATTAGAAAATTGAAACTGGAGAATAGTAAGGGAATTAAAATTCAATAACAAGTATTCAAACTGTACAATCCCTTGGCATGCAAAACCAATGTTTGTTAACTTACAGATACTGTGGTTGCAACCTATTTACATCATACATAAGAATATTCACTGTTTTCATCTTTTAACATGGAGGGCATTAGAAACAGTGCTTCATCCTCTTCACTCATCATTGAAAGGTTTAATAGAAAAACTTTCACAAACATAATCCGCATTTACTCTTATTACTCAATAGCTAGACCAATAAAAACTTCATGCAATGCTAAAATATACATCTCCGTAGGAAATACAATTTTATACATACACACTAATTGATCCTTAAACATTAACTAACACAATCTAGCTTTGTACTTATGCAACTGTTGCAGGAAAAATTAAGTGATGAAAGAATTGGGCCAACATATTAGCTCAAACCTGCAGCAGTCAATGATCACCAAATGGTCTCTCTATATATAGCCAGATGCAGGGGAAAAACATCTGACATTATGTGCAAGATTTTATTTGAAGTGATAAATTGTCTTTCCTAAACTGTTTTCACCACAAAAAGGTGAACTGATTCAGAGAAAGCAACTGAATGTTCACACTACCATAACAATCACTCAATTTCTTCAGTCATTATCCCTCTCTCAAGGGCTGCACCCATCATACTCCAGTCTTTATCATCAAACTCATCTTCCTCGGCATCTTCCATATCTATACTATCATCATAGTCCAAGTCTTTTAACTGACCCTCTTCTGAGAAGTGCTTTGTGATACTTTTCGGTATTTCTTCTCCTTCCATTTGCGTGTCTTCATTATATATAGAGGAAGATTTCCTTTTACGACTAATTGCGCCTGAAAATTAAGCAGAAATTTGGCGAATGAACTAGAGTAATGAGGATAGTCAGGAATGTGTTATATTATGAGCTCCAGAGCAGAAAATATATTCATGTGCTGATAAAATTAGCAAATGGTAGCATCTTATAAAAATGTTATAATAAATAAAACAAAGTTATTCAGTTATATTAAAAAACACAAAATTGTAACTCAAATGAGGTAAACAAATAAATCTTAAATCATTAACACAAAAACTATCACTCTGACACAGTCTGAGTTATTACCACCTTAATGCCCCTTTTTCAAAATCAACCTTTGTCTTATGGGCTGAGGGTAAGAATTATAAACAGTAATTTGAGTGTTACATTTAAAATTACAAGATTGAAAAAAAACCCCTCATGGAATCAATACAGAAATCTTTGTTTTGTAAATAAACTTGAAGCTGATAGACAAACTTTAGAAGTATTTATGACTGACTGAAATATTCCTAGCAGCAAATTAAAAGCAAGAATATTGCACTTCTACTTTCTTTCTAAGAACTAAAACAAAGAAAATACATTCATTGTTTTTCAAAATTTTCTGAGAAAAATTTTAGTTCTATCAGCCAAGGAATATCAAAATTACGTAGGCAATGGGAAAGTAGGAAAGTATCTTTATTCAAAAGACTATTTAGGTAAAGTACTCTTCTCTTTCTGACTAAGAAAGTAACAGATATGAGCTCACTCACAAAGCATGACCCATTTTTTCAATTGAAATAACAAGGGAAGAAATCAGAAATTTGCCATAAAACTGAAACAATGAAAGCAACTAAGTAAGTCAAGACCAATTTCAGCTCATTCAGAAATCCTTAAATAGGAAATGAATGGAAAATCCATTTCATCATTGGAAGAGTTTATTTCCTGAGTGACAATGAATTAAAAATATTACTTATACAAGATCAAGATAAATATTATTGGTAAATAAAATAATTTAATGAATGAATTTCATTGCATTATGGCTTTCCACGAAGTCAAGCCTAACAATATCGATTTTATAAGTAAAATAATTTAATGAAAATTTTTATTTATAATTTGAAACAATTTTCCTAATATGAAGTAATGCAAAACTTAGCAAAATTACCAATACTTCCTTAAGTATTTTAACTTTCAAAAGCCACCCCCTTAATGAGTAATACCTGCTAAACTCAAGCTATGAATAATAATTTCTTTTTCACTGATCACATTGGAATAAATTTAAATAGTAGGACCAATAACAGATGGGTGACT
Source organism: Ladona fulva (assembly GCA_000376725.2). Taxonomy (NCBI): domain Eukaryota; kingdom Metazoa; phylum Arthropoda; class Insecta; order Odonata; family Libellulidae; genus Ladona; species Ladona fulva. Next base: position 747,793 of record KZ308322.1, read on the forward strand.
TTTGTAATTGTATTTAGACTCAGGGCAATTTTAAAATAATACAGACTGGTCCATTGAATGATGAGGACATGAAAGTGATACAATGGTACATTGTTTAATTCCATCATATAAAATAATTTATAGTAAAATGATAGGCTTCAATCTTCCTAATGTATTGAATGACATCAGTTCATAAATGTTATAATGATGGTATATAACTGTGTTAAAACATTTTTAACTTTACAGTTTGACATTAATCTTGAGTTCTAGAAGGCTCTACTTAAATGAATTTATTTTTCACCCGAGAAATGCAGCTAAAGAGAGATTCATCTAAAGGAACGGAATGACTTTTTTCAAACCATCAAAATCTTGCCATGCTTTCCATTTAAAGGGATAGAACTCTGAGAAACAATCACTATAAATCTGTCTTGCTTAAGGACTAACATACTTGTATCTTAAACTCCAAGAGTTATGAATTTGATTGAATGGAAATTTACTGTCACCAATTTTGAGATGCATCCTGCAGCATCATCTTGAATTTTTGAAACCTTGGGTTATAACACTGCTTTCATTATTTACAGTTTGATACCTCAATTAGGAAGCATACCGGGAGCAGTTGAGAGTTCAATTGATATAAATGAAAATAACTATCATGTCATACCTGCTTGCAGCCTCTGGTTGTCTTTTGTCTCTTCACCTACATCTGACTGCCGGGAATCTACATCTAAAGCTTCTTCTTGCCTCACTCCTTCTACCTCAGACTCAGTCTCATCCTCTTCATCATCAAATAGGCCTTCTTCCACTTCATCTTCCATGTTTGCTATTTCTTCAGAAGAGAAAGAGAGCAGCGGGTTTATAGTGTCCATAAACCTACCACTAGGTGTTCTTTGCCTTTCCTCCACCACAGCCTCTGTAACCTTACTATTACTTGTGTCTCCTGTTAAACCCGCAGATGACTTAATAACTCTTTTACCAGTAACGGGATCATATGTAGCAAAAGCAGAAACTTGAACAGTCTTAGAATCATCTGTTTGGTTTGATTTGGCTTCAGATTTTGTATTTTGTAGGGAAGTGCCTTGCTCTTGGGCAAAAGGAAATTCTGAATCCCTCAACCTAGGCATTTCCCCAAAAACATTCTTTAATCTCTTGATGCAGTCAACAGAGGTAGTTTTATTGAGGGGAAAAAGTCGTTCATCAACTCGTTCCCATCTTTCAGCACAACACCATAACCAATCAGGAGTGACTACCTTCAAATTTGATCCCTTTACTCGTTTTGCTTGGTTAACTTTGTAAGTTCCAAGTCTTGCTGCTACGAGGTGAGTAGCTGGAAGTTTGGCTTTTGTTGTCTCAGATGTATTCATTGCACTGGAGGATTTAGAACTCTTATCATTACTGTCATTGTTATAAACTGGTTCATCCTTTGAGCTAAGGGCATCTTCACTGGATATTTTCTCCCCTATAAAAAAAGAATGATACGATAAATTAGCATCCTAGGTTACAAAGAAAAACTTATTTGTCTACTAACATACTATATAGCAAAAGATTTTACCACTTTTGCTTGTACAGGTATATGAATCTTATTTCAAGTGAACAATTACAACTGATACTCCCTCTGATTAGTTTAGAAATGATCCATACATTGAATAAACTAATGAATGCTCTCCTAGATTTTTATTTATAAAAATTCATTATTAGTAAAATACAGATTATTATATCCGACAAATCAAAGATCATTCAAAACATGGATCATTCAACTACAGTGATGTAATTAGTAAATTTTAGACAAATCTGTTATTTCATGCACAGAATTTGATTGACAATAAGAGCATGAAAGAATAAATAATAAGTAGCAAGGAAAATGGAGTAATGATATTTGATCTTAATTTTCTACCTCAATGCAGAGAGATCTATGTTCATCATTTAAAACCAAGTAAGTAGAATGACAACTATCATGCACAAACCTTAACCTTTAAAAAGGCAGCATACAAAGATTCATATGTTTATTCATGCTTACCTTTGCTATCCTCCCCATCAATATAACTACAACTTTCTCCTTCCAGGACTAGTTCATTGGTAACTTCTGCTCCCAAACCCTTTGCAACAGCATACACTCGACTTGCTTCAAGCGGAACACCAATTGGTACCACCCCAGAAAAGCAGATGCGGACACCCTGAAGAACCTTTCGCCGCACATATGGCACCACATTCTTCAAGTCTGGTACTTCAGGATGCATTTGGTCATAGATCTGGTAGAAAGCTCCATGTATGGTTGTCAGAATATCTTCAAGGTGAAGCAGATAATCATCGTGGTCCTCCAGCTCTAACATACTATCAATATCTTCTTCTTTGCCGTCTTTATTACTTTCCTGCTCCAACTTCTCAGTTTTGTCTGTTTCTGAATCACCCTTTACTGCATCCTCATCCTCCTTTGATGGATCTTGAACATCATTTTCAGACAAAGGTTCCTTCTTTGTCTCCTCACCACCACCCTCATCTTTGAAATGAGAATCTTTCTCTACAGATTCACCCTTATCTTCTTCAGATTCTTCGCTCTTTGGAATGTTTTCATTAAGATTAATATCTACATCCTGATTTTTGGTTGATTCAGTTATATCGGATGAGTTATCGGAGTTGGTGATTCCAGATTTAACTTCCTCTTCTACATCTTTCTTACAATCCTCTTTTTCAGGTTCACTAGAATCAGTTTTACCAACTGAAATCCATGAAATACAGAGGAGAAAACATCAATTTTTGTAAAAGAATACAATGAACAATAATTGTAATACAAATGTGATCAATCATGAACCATGAGAATAAAACTGAAAAGCTCATAGTTACACCATCTAAGTTTAAATTAAATTTACTTTAATTCATAGTACCGCAGTAAATAAGATGCATGTTCATAATGGGAAAGAATAATTTCATGTGCCCACAAAAAAATTTGCAGTCACAGACTTTCTCAGTAAAAATTATTTCAGTTATTACAGTTGGCAACCTAGGCTAGAAAGAATATTTAATAAATCCAGGATCATTATATTACTGTTTTACTGTAATTGGTTAAGTTATTTTTACAGTAAATGTAGGTTAAATAATGGAAAATTTGCTTAGTTTATTTATTGTCATGGAATGGAAGTAGGAAAGTAAACCCCAACCCCTACGTAAATGCTGAGTCTAAGCACAGCAAGAAAAGCTTAGTAAGCTGGGTCATTCCTTAACTAATACATCAGTATATATTACAAGGATTCCCGCTGCTTAGTCAAAGTCTAATAGTGGTTATTTTTCTTAAATACCGTTTTCTGATGCTGGAGCATTTTCTGACATTGGAACTTCACAATTTCCCAATGGAGGAGGAGGAGCGTTGATATCCCCAGTATGCTGGAAGAAGTGGTACGGGCGTACATGCACCAGGTTTGGAGCATAATTCCATACATCCTCTCGATCATCAATGATGCACACCAAATTATCTCCACAAGGGAAAAGAGCCCTGACAAAAAAATGACATTTTCATAAATTAGACTAGGAGAATAGAAATTAATTTTACTGAGTAACTCCTCAGAAAAAAGCAATAACTTGTTTCTTTTTCTACAGAACCCACAGGTGTTACCAAACATCACAGAAAATAAGATGCAACATGATTTTGAATCATAGCATTCAAAGAATAAATTTCACATTTACATTCAATGTAATCAAGTTTTTTAATAGAATATTCAGAAGAATATGGGTAATATTTAATGATCATATCTAGTAAAACCAATAGAGTGTTTAAAATCTTCAGAACAAGACTCTCTCACTCAAGTATAGGCTCAGTGATTTACTAGAGACTTCTCAGCAGGTTTTTGTCAATATTAGCTTGAACTTTTTACGAAGTTTGCAAGAGTATCCTAAAATAATTTCATGGAATTCCCTTTTTCCCAGTCTGCTTCTGTTCTTTCTGAAGTCAACTGTGAAGCCCAATAAGTGTTTGGAAATGGTATTTGTTTTCTTTCTAGTGAATAATGTAGACTTCAGGAAAAAACAACTACGTATAAAAATTCCCTTATATGCAGTAAAATATGGTACATAAAATACTTCATGAAAGACAATGAATGATAATCAAAAGCTACAGTTATTTACAGAAGTTCCAATTAAAATCACCACCTGTAAAAATTAACATTTCAAATTTAAATTATTAAATATTTTTGAGCATGTTCAGAAAATTAATGCATATAAATCAACGGGGCACCATTCTAAAATCGACAAGTAATAATACTTCTGAGGAAAACTAAAATGTTTCTTTGTGGAGCTGAAGTTGGTGGACATGCATCATATGATTTCTGATACTGAGGTAGAGCTATGATTGTAAAGCATTATTGAAATGGATAGAAAAAAAGAATTAGCAACGAAGCTGAAATTATCAAACTATGCTAGAAAAGTCAGATAGTTACTTGAGGTTTGCAGTCTTGGTATAAGGGTTGAAGCATTCATCTCGTGATAAGATCCGGTGAGAAAAGAACTTTTTGGAGTGGTCGAGAATGGCTGCTATTGCATGGGCATAGGTCCGGGAACCAAATGTACAGATATGAAGTTCATACAGATGTGACATATGTTCCAGAAATTGATGGGTTCCTGGCCTTAGCCTTGTGTGATACCATGGTGAACCTGGACCATGTAACTGGAAGTGATGAATATCCTTAAATAAAGGAGACACCAAATTAACTTTTGTAGGCTGAAGAATACCAGCTTCAATTTACTGCTTTCTTAACTGCAATTGACAGCTAAATAAAGGAATATTTACTACAGATTTGTAATTTTACATTACTGATATGCCTGAATGCAATTAATAATTTATACCCCTAAATAGGGTTAATATATTAATGACAAACAAACATAACAGTATCAGGGTTAGACTTTAATAATTTTGGAAAGAAAAAAATGCACAGGCTTAAGGTTAGTATGAAGCAGCATAGATGATTTTCCTGTTGAGAATTAGTGCATTAAGTTCCTCAAAAACTGTATGATAAATGAGAACATAATAATAAATCTAAAACAATATTTTGGAATTTACAGTAAAAGATAGAGAAATTCCCCATTTTCACTCCCAACAATTTCCAATGTCCAGTAATTTCAAGTGGTCTAACTTTTTAAATACCTTTTTCCTTATGAAGCTTATAATTAGTAAATTACCGAGTTTTAATTCTTATGATTTTAATGAAAAAAACAACAATAAGATCTATTTATAACTCACTTTCAAGCAACAGGTCTTTGAACTAGTAAGTCTAAAATCTCATTTTAACACATACCATTTGGCTTAATTTATTTGGGAAATTTTCAAAGCAGTACTGATAAATGCAACCTACAAATCTAAATTAACTGTCTTATAACAGTGTGAGTAAAATACTATTGGGGAAGCAAAACTCTGGAGTAATTACCTAAATATGATCTCAATCTTACTCATTCCTATTCATTTAAAAACTACTGCTAATGTTTCATAGAATAAGAATATTATTTGATTGTAATTTATTACACATTAGTTAACTCACTAATTAAATACAAGCTGCACAGCCCATGTAGGACTATGACCAAGCCAACTATGGTGGTTGAGTAGTGGTCAGCGCATTGACTACTATATGACTTAACTGGCTAGTCTAGAACACACTGGATCTACTGCCAATTAACTTGGGAAGCTCTCTGATATTCTACCAATAGAGGGCAAATGCAATGATTGCCACTGAGGTCAAACTCCACCTAACAAATCTCTCTTGGTTATAATGAGGCCAATGTAAGCAATAAATCATGAAATATTATAAAAACTTGTCTGAAATATACTCAGTGCAACTCCACTTCCTGAAGGTATAGACGTATAGACTTACCTTTAAGTTTGGATTAACATCATCATTGGTAGTGTGGATTAGGGTTTGATCAAGATCCACGAGGAGAACTAACTTCCTTTGCTTCAGCAATCTCACTTCATCTGCTTTCCCCAATATCTGGGCACGCTTTTTATTTGAAAAAAAATGAGAGATAGCATGATTAAAGAGATGAAAAGTACCTTCTGGGAGGTGGGAAATTGAAAAAGGACAAAATGTGAATACATTTAAAAAAGTCTGCACCTAAATCAACAAAACAAAAGAAAGCACTACAATCAATTCTCCACAGTTTAATGCCTGACATTAGACCTCTTTTGCATGGTAATTATTTCATACTGCAAGCTGCAATCATACATGTTATTATCAAAATTGTCTAATATGAGAAAGATTTAATTCAAAACTAAACTAATTCTAAAACTTTTTGAGAATCATATCCCTTGCAGCAAATTTTCCAATACTGCAACTTCTGGAATACCATAATAGTGATTGCTTAGATTTCATACATCAGAATTGTAGCAAAGTATAATTGCAATAGCAGATGAGAACATTTAGTAATGTATTTCCACAATGAAAACAACATCAACCACAGACCTAAAAACATCAGGCATGTATCCAAAACTGGGAATGGCTGATTTTGGGATACTGAGGTATTATAATATAGATCAGGCTGCAATGACATTGAGTCGTTGAGTTAAAATACTCAAAATATTATATTATATCTTTTAAGCACAAATTCTTTAGAAAGGAAATTGCATTTACAGAAATTAAAGATACAACGAAATCAATTTTCAACACTGCAAACTAAACTGCAATTACTTATTGCGATTCATCAGTGATGGTAGTGCATTTCTCACTCAAAATATTCTATCCCTATAACAAACATCACAACAATTTTTTTCCTGAGACGTCTGAATCAGCAAATGTAAAAATTATTCTGATGCACAATTTGACAAATATTACTTTAAGAGTTTAACATGTACTACAGTCTACAAATAATAGATTTTAATACTATTTCGAGAAAATATAATCTACCTCGAGGCTGACTTTCAACTCTGGAACACTGTGAACCATAGGAACAGATGCATGTTGAAATTCAAAGCTATCCATTCTTAAATCAGCTCCACACTCGGCGCACATATCTTTCATTACTGTGGGATGGCAACATTTTTCTAACTCCAGAAGTGGCTCTCTAAATATAATGGAGAATAACATCAGTAATTACATAATGATGTTGGTGTGTAAACAGTGAAAACTTTATTTGTAAATAATAATGGCTTTACACTTTAAACTGATGATGACAATATATATTTGGAAATACTTATGGTGAAGATGATCTACTAATGACGCTTGGTTAAGGAAATATGATGTAGAATTTGAAATTAATATCACAGAAAACTAATCGGTAAGACACTCCAAACACATCCGTAAAAGGCTTTAAAGGAAACACGAAAGATGTATTAAATTTCTTGGCATAAAAACATCAGTCACATGAGAAAGTTTCTATTGAAACGAGGTAAATTTTCATTTAAATCAAATCTGAAAAGGACCTCTGATAAAGTAGTATTTAAACTTGAAAAACATAAGAAGTTATGATTGAAAGATGAAAATACAACCATTAATAAGAAATAATCATTTCAAAATAATAACTTGAGATATTTAAGGAAGATTGATCCAACTCTCAGAGAGTATTGTCATGGTATTTTTCGGAAGGATTTTGTTAAGGGATAATGTTATTTTGAAATATAATTAAAGAACTTACCCAGGTTTTATTATATCACCTTCTGCGGCAAGTAACTTTACTACAGTGCCTACTTGAGAAGCTTTGAATTTCTTGGGTTCCGAGTTACCGTCGCCAAAATTTGAGTCATACAGTAAGATTACTCTACCAACAGACAATAAGTTTCCTTCGCTTACTTTCCATTTTAGAATTTTCGCTGGAATTTGCGAAGGAAGAACTATAATAACATTGTTAGCGCCCATATTGACCGGAAATTCCAACTCGCAGGCCTTCGTATACAATGCGTTCATTGGCTAAAATACTACCAGCGTTTCTTCGGACCAATGAAATTCTTCACTTCAGTAGCATATAGAAATCGAAATTCAAAATCTCTTCCTCAGCATGAGCTTTGTAACTGTTGAGATTTGAATTAATTCTTCGTTCATGATTGATATATTCGTCTTTTGTTAGTCCTACATACGATGAATAAAGAATGATTTGTCGGAAGCTTCGATACTAAGCAGAATATGAATCCCGTGGAGTCTGTGATGTTGCAGCCCCAATAACAAAAGAAGGATATGTTTTGATTTGATGTCCTGAATTTCCGTTCAGTTCCCGCCTTTATTTACATTCGAATGTGTGATAATGTTTTTGTTGTAGAGTAGAAATAACGTAAGCTAAGAATAAAGCCAAAGGATTACAGTGATAATGGGAATTCAAATCTTGGAGTGGTATCGAACATATTTCATTCCAACAGTGCTAGGATAAACCTGTAATATCACCCAAGAATGAATCGAGGACAGAAACCGAAATATCATACGTCTAGATCAATGAAAATATTTTTAAGTTAGCAGTTTTTGCCGTTTAATGGTAATTTTGCTATTTTTATTTTGCATTATCCTTGTTCTGCTCATATTATAGTATTTCAAAGACTTAAATGGTCATTTCGAATCCTGTAAATGAAAATATCCATGTTAGATTTAAGTTGATGGGTACGGAATTGAAGGATTTTATTCAACCTTAGGTAAATATTATTTCTCAGTTCAGAATTGTCTTTTTCCAGATTTCCTCGTTATAGTTGCAAATGATATATGAAGGAAATGGCAACTCCTGCTACCAGAAAAGGGAAAACACGGAAAGTTAGTATAGAATCTAGTGATAACCATACAAATGAAGGGCACAGTGTAAATGCTTATGGTGTCCGCTATGGAGCTATCCCGGCAGGGAATGCGAGCCGGGGAAGGTTTTCTCGTTCAGCAAATCCCCTAGCACCTTGCAATCTTACCAGTAATGTGGCAAGATGTGGCTTTGATCTCCGTAGATTGTCAGTATTGAATCGAAGTGACGCTCATGTTCGAGGTAATAATAACCATAGGGTTGTTTATTCATCTTCATATCAGATTTGTAGCTTAGTAAAGATTATTTTATCATCTGTCTCTGTTGCCTTAGTATGTAGTAAGTTCTAATGTAGTTGTCAGAACTTCACATTACACTGTTATTGCAAGAATTTGTAGCCATGTTATAATCTTTTTCATTCTTACTATGTTCATTTCATGAAAGATCTTCTAAAAAGGAATTGGAGCATTCACCGTGCCTCAACTATGCACAGCCTTGATTTTTCAACGGATAATATTGATACCTATTCCAGGTATCTAAATGAAGAGATGCGTATTCAGGGAAATCAATCAAATGATAGGCTAACTTATTCGTCAGAATTCAAATATTTTTATGGTTGTCCCTCCATGCTATCCGTGAAGCTTTATACTAATTCTAGAAAGCGAGCAAGATCAAACAATGACGAAGATTCAGTAAAAAAGCCTGTCTACGAAGGACATTTTCTTTCATGGGATGAAAAGGTAATAATATTTTCATCTGTAACCATTTATCATCATGTAAAAGTTTGGTGTTAATTTCTGTCAAATTTTGTTCCAGAAGCAAAATGAAACTAATAATCAGGAAGAGATTTCTATGTACTCCATGCCACTGTTCCTGTGCTCGTCATCTGGTGGTGTTGCCTTCCTTAGAAATGTCCATCATTGTTTGATGAAGATATTTGACATTATTATATCAGCTGTAAGCATTTCACAGGTCAGTTTAACAACACTCCTCTATTGCCTCTCAAGTGACTGCATTCGTTTATGAATCATATGAATCTTGAATCAATATATTTAACTTTCATTGTTTAATGCATGCTGACTTTGCAGTATATTTTTAAACGTTTTATCTATAGGGAATAGCACAAATTAATACTCTGTGTATTTATTTAATAATCTGTTTTGTATTATTAAGTGCAAACAGTGTTACATATGAACCTTTCATTTAAAAGATTATTGTATGGAATTTCTTGCATGATGACAATTTTTAACCAATCCAACCAGTTTTACGTCAAAATAGTAATAGTGTTTTTAGGCGTAAAAGTGTAGGATTCATGACAGTAGCGCATGCAATTAATAATTATTTCTACCTCATTCTATGTTACCTTCAAGGAGGACATGGCATGGTTAGTATGCTTAGCAAGCAGTGATCCTAGGGAATCATGTGACGAAAAATCAGCATTGAAGGAAGTTAGTTTCGATTATGATTTACGAAGGACAACAATGCAGAAGGGTAAACCCAGCATCACCCTCACGCATGAGCTGGGCCTTATTCACCAACTTTGGGACAGGTATCTTGAGTTGATGTTTCATTTACCCTGCAAGACTCCAAAAAAAAAACAGAAATAGCCAACATTCACTCAAAATTACCTTCATTAATTCTAAATCAATTCTGTTATGTTAAATTATGTCTTCTGATTAGGTTTAAGTGAAAAAATCAGAATTTGCTTTTAGTAGTGACCCATTAAAAATGGTATTGCTTGAAATTTGGAACTACATTTGCAATTGATATCAACAACTGAATTGTTTGTCATAGTGTCCATCGAAATTTTGGAGCTGAGGATGAGGTTCTTCCTAAGGAAGTGTCAGTCTTCAATAGCTGTTTTTCAGAGCATTCATCTTGTTCTTATGGGGTTAATTTGCATGAGTGTATCTTACTCAAGGTGATGATGCCAAATGCTTCATTTACTACCGATGGAAAGGTAAGATCTGCTAAAACATTCCTTATTCAACAACTTTTACAAAATATTTTGATTGAAAAATTTTCAGTTAAAATTTAAACATTACTTTTAGTATCTCATGATTTTACATTTTCAAAGTTTTGCTTCAATTCAAAGATGTCATTCATATTAGATTTTTCTTGAATATTTTGTATGTATGAAGTATAACATACATCAGCTCATTTTCATCTAATTCTTGTTTGTTGTTAGTTAAACCAAAATTCATGGTACAATTTATTCTTATTCCCTTTTGCTATTTTTTGCGACATTGTTGAGCATTAGGTTATTTTATAAATGTGAATTTCAGAGAAATTGTCTATATATCCATGCTGAAATTTAAGTAAATTATTTATTTCTGATGAATATGTATGTTTAAGACTTGTTTGTACATTAAAATGTCTGTGAAGTGTATGATAAATCATCTAACATTGTTCTTAAATATTGTTATGAGGAATAGGGTTTGTTGATATTTAATTTTTACTTAAGTAAATTAGTTTAGAAGCTAATTGTTGAGCATCACTCTTAACACTATTTTTCACAAAATTAAAACGGTTTTAAGCAAAGTGGCAGGCTCTGAGAGAAACCTAAACTGATTTTTATTTGGTACTTGTTTCCTATTTCACATCTGAGATATTACTTTATTAAGCTTTTGTAGTAAAGGATATTGATAACTCTTTTGGCAGTACTTCTGGTTTATTGAGTACTCCAAACTCTTAGTATTAATAAATAAATGATTTCTGTCCTTCTTCCCTCAGCTGAAGATATCATCTTTGATTCTTGCTGGACGAATTCTGCGTTTCTTAGCTGACATATGCGCAGTGGAAAATTCTGTTATACCTTCTCTCGGATTTTCAGTGACTATTAAACATTCTGTGAGTGATAGATAATGGTGATTGAAATATCTTAAACACAAAGTACGTTTTGTGCAACAGTGTCTGTGTTTTTTTCAATCAGCAATGAAATTGAATTCATAATATGTACTTTTATAGTTTTTAAATTAAATTTTTAACTTTCACATTTTATGAACATGTCTCATTGTCTACATAAAAAATAATGTGTAATTAATTTTCTGAACTGAGTCCTCTGTTATAGATTCACTATCTATTCCCCTCTAATTTATGTGACACTGTAATAACCACATAATATTCTGTGATGAAAATGTATAAAATTTTAAAAGAATCACTTTCAATTTTGCTGTCCTTAATTGGCAAGTTTTATCTCAATGTGTATTGCTGTAAAACTGATATATTTAATACGGTTTCCGTAGTGGAAGTTGTTTTTGATTCCTTTTATGACTTGGTTTTAATAAAGCTAGATTTTGAGCTTTGCTCTGAATTTTTGTTTTGTAGCTAGCCTTTGTAGAAAATTGCACTTTTAAACCCATTTGTTATTAGTGCTTAATGGATTAGTGTTTGCATTTTAATCTGTTAAGCCAAGTTTAATTCTTATTGTTGTAAGACATTTTCCCATGCTTTATAATTTCTCTCTCGGTGCCAATGGTTTATTTTATTTTTGTTATTATGCCAAATGCTTATGTGGCATATTATTGGTAAAGAGAAGGTAATGGTGCTTATGTGTTATTGCTATGCTGTACAAACTTTTACAGAAGAAATATATCTACCTTGGAAAATAGTTTGTAAATATTTTTCTTTTGTGTTAGTGATTGACAGCAATTTGTCAATTTATGAAGGATTGAACATTTCATGGGCTGAAAATTATCAATTTTATCTTTCCTAATCAAAAGTATAAATGTTTATCCAAAGGAGTTGGCTTTATACCAAAAGAATGTTGCTAAATACGATTCCAAATTAAATCTGCAAGTGCCTCAATGTTTTTAACTCTTACCAACACACAGAACCCTTTATTTTGAAAATTCCTCATCTTCATATTTTCTTAAACTTTTTATATTAATAGAGTCTTAATTTTATTATGGAAACAGAGCAGAAAATAATTGGTTCTATTATTGCATTATGGTATGTTGAAAGTTATTTTTTCTTTTATCATTGTCGAGGCATAGCAATAGCATGTATGAACCAAAAAAATGTCCTGGGATTCTACAAGGAGCCTACTTTGATTACAGAATTACAAGAAAATTTTGTGTATAAGGTGTTTATTTGTGTCTGATATGCAGTGCTGATTATTGTAGCACCTGTGGTCCCTCATTATCTGTTATCTTGTTGATTAACTGTTAAATGTTCAATTTATGATATTGACCATGTGATTATACTCTTTTGCTGTTTATGATCTATTTTTTGTGCTTGTGATAGGGTAATACTTGTCAAACATTACTGGTTTAATATAAAAATAATATTAATTTCTTACCTTGGAAGGAAAGAATTTTTATTCCAACTTTGACCTTTATTGTTTTCAATTGAATCCATTCCCCATTGTTATATCATGTAAATTAGCAAAGCTCAATTTATTTATTACTTCTTAGAAAAAAATATTCAATAATGCTTTCCTTCCTTATATTAATTCCAATTTTGTATAATATGTATGATATTGTCTTATAAATTTGTCATAGATAACTTTCGTAGTATCTAGTATCTGTAATGGAATAAATTTGATTTTAAAATTATCTGATTCTTTAACCATAATTTCCTAGGCATTTCACATTTCTTAGCAAAATATTTGTTTGTTTCCTTCCCAAGAATATATCAGTGTGAATCAGCACTCTCCATAATTGTTCCTGCTTTTGATAATGAGAGACTACTGCATGTATAAACATCTAAGTATACTAATGAGTAAGATTTTGCAGCAAGACTAACAAAATTTTTACTTATATAAACTTTCTGGTATTAGATTTAAAATATTATATTGTTGTTTTCTTATATTATGGTATTTGGAACATATCATATTTCTTGTATCACTGAATACTTTCATACATAGCTGTGCCATTCTATATGTGCTAGGGATGCATCACACCCAGGTGGCTGCATCTAAAGGGTGGCAACAGAAGCCTAGCAAACCATGATAATCATTATTACAAAAGCATTATTTGTTGCTTTCTGTGAGATGCACACTACTTATATAGGAAAGATTGTAATATGATTGACAAACATTTAGAGAAAAGAATTATGGATAACTCAAGACAAGAAAAGAATATTTTTGCAGTCGATTTAGTTGAAGAATTGGAATCAATAAAAGATATTCTGGTACCAAGAATATATTCTCTTCAGGTTTTGGAATATAGTTTTACTAGAGATTTGATCGGAGTCTTTTCTAATTTGCAAATAGCATATCATGTTTTATAGATACTTCTGAAGACTGTTGCTGTTGGGAAGCAATCGTTCTTGAAACTGAAATTGATCATGAAATGTTTGCTTTCATCTATGAGCCAAGACAGACTAAAGAATCTGGCTCTCATCAGCATAGAGGATGAAATTTGTGATGGATTTGCTTTTGAAAGTATTGTACAAGAATTCGCCATTGAGACCTCAAAATGTGCATATTTTAAGTTAAATGTAATTCTGTATTTCTTATTTGCATCCATTTCCTTAATGCGTGATTATTTATGTTGCAATGCAATTTTATTTGAAATGTTCATATTTAGTTGCAAAAAATAATTTATTACAAATCATATTGTTTCAAGTAATGAGCATTGCGATGATTATGACACTTGAAAGTAATGTGAACTGCTAACTAATAACGATAATTTACTATGTCAGTGCATGAAATATGCAAAATTTATCATTACTGATGTTTTGGAAACCATATTAGCTGGAAAATGATGTCATAAAACACTGGTTTTTTATAGTCTTACAAAATAATATTTACCTATATAAATCAGTAAATGTATGGTTTTGGTATTTAATTTGAAGGGGAGGCAAATTCCATTTGCACTCAGGCAGCAGTTATGCTTGATGCTTGTGATAGCTTTGCTTTCGTGTATCAGGAAATCCAAACCCAATAGAGCTTGAAGAAGTGCAAGTGTTCACAAAAATTAAAGCTAAATGTAACACTGCCGCTAAGCATCTTACAGGAACAATAATTTTCTTAATTATTTAAATTCTTAATTTCTTAAGCTTGAAGTAACTTTTACTTTTTGTACAGTCAGTACTAATTAAAATGCTTTTATGACAATCATGTTTTATATTATTCCTCAAATAAGAAAAATTGAGAAGCACTAGATTTTTCTCTTTATGCTGAGTTATATATGATTTTAATTTTTTGATTACTGATATTAAAAGCTGACACTAATTTGAATAGGTTTTTCCTTATCCTGTGATAATGATAAAAAGAAGCCTTTATATTTCTGGTTTAACAATTAATGCCCTTGCATTAAAATTTTCCTGCTATGAGGGATTTAACTTTTTGGGCCTCACTGTCCTGCTTCTGCTTTGTCAACTGTCCTTGTTGATTTGTGCAAAATACGAAAAAATTAAGAATTTGCATATTTTAGTGTAGATGGAAGTAGTAAATATTTGCAACACTATTACACCATTCAGAGGAAACATTTTTATTTTGAATATCAATGCATGATCTGGGTTAAAAATAATTAGAGGGAACTTGGTTAAGAATCCCAGACTAAATAAATGAAGTGCATATTCATCTAATTCATAAGGTACTTTGAAAATATATCAGATTGCAACTTAAATTCTCCCTAATATTAAAAAAATTAAACAGATCAATTGCTCTTATAATTTCTGTGTACATATTTGAACAGTAAATAAATTTGCACTTGGGTGTGAGTAGTGGTTAAGGTGGGTATTCAGAGAAGGTAAGGAGCTTCAATACAATAATAAGGAGCTGAAATACTCGTATCTGCTAGTATTGCATTTTGTAGACTTAAATTTTTAGTCTAAGGTTTTGAATTAAATGTCCTCTGAATGTCTTTATAATGCTTGCTGATAATTTTTCTTACTGAATTGCATGCCAAACCAAATAAGAAATATATGAAATCAAAGGTTTTTTCTAAAAACTGCTGTAGACAAGGGGTGGCAAACCTATGGCATGTGTGCTCAAAGTTGCACACTAGAGATTTTTTTTGTTTGTGGAACTCTGATGGTGCCATCCTTTCATTTTATCCTCTTAAAACAAAGCACTAGAGTAAAAAAATGTGGGTTTTGCTTGTTGGTAATGATGATTAATAATTTTCCTGTTAAAACATCCTAATATCAGTGTTGGCAAAATAAAATAGATGAAATCAGCATCTAACTCCATTATTTGGCACCACATTGGTATGCAAGTTCTTTATTGGTATCAAATATGGCACTCTCGCCATAAAAGATTTATAATACCTGTCCCACACCAATGATCCAAATATTCACAAAATTGATAGGAGACAAAGATCACAAGTAGATTATCTGTCAAATATCTGTATCTTATTGTAGGGACTCATTTTAATGCCCTAAAATAGGGCTTCAGATATCTTCAGCTCCATCACAGATACAAATGCATTAGCTCAGCATTGTCAGAAATTTGGAAATGGTATCTATCTAAATTGGCTAGGATATTTTGACATTGATGAGATATGTAAAATTAATGTCTTTTAACCAAAGGAGTAAGCCTTATAATTTTATTAAGGCCAAATGTAATGTCAAGATCAGATATGGATTCATAAGTATGAACCAACAAGTCTATCATCTTTATTTAAAATTTAATTTGAGGTTGGTCAGAGATAAACTCAAATTCACTGCGAAGAATTTAAACAGAAAATTCAGGTTGTATATCTTCTAATAATTGTTAAGTAAATGTTAGAAAATCCTCCTCTTCTTGTGAAAGCTGGGAGATATCTGGAAAACAAATTTTGGGTTTCTATCTCTATAAGATCTTGATCTCCAAGATGTGAAAGAATCGAAAAATCCATTAGGAATAAATAAATAGAAAAGAATTTGTTTATAACCTCTTGATTTTGTTGTTGAGATAAAATACAATTTTATTGTTTTAATTAATGACTAGGTGTAACTGAATGAATAATTAAAATGCAGAATTCCAGCATGAATTTTAAGTATCCTTTTTATAGCTTTTTATGTTTACTACACTGACTAACAGAACACAAGCCAATGAAATTTGATTTAAACTCGATTGAAGTAAATACGACACAGACATTGTATATTATGTCGTTGGTGCCTCGGCACATGGGACGCACTTCATTGAAAAGGCTCACTTCCTCTGTCACATGACTAGATTGGATTACTTCCCATGTATACATAAATATATATATTTATGTATACCTATTTTGTTTCCACTTTTGTGCTGAATCTTCTCTCTCAAACCACATGCATTCAAAATTCATTGCTTTTTCATCAATGACCACTTCAAACAATATGTAGAATTATTTAGAAATGGCTTTGGAGATGTTCCTCTCTTGAAGGAAGAAAAATGGGCATAAAGTAGGCATCCAATTAAACATTATCAGTAAAAATCATTTAAAAAAACTAAATCGCTCAAAAATGTATTCTTATTAGTATAATTTTAATCGTTAAACTGGAAGTTTGGATAAAATTTTGTGAAGTTCACATTTAAAATCTTTTTTACACTCCTTAGATACATCCTTTGGTACATCTTTCGCCTTTTGGAAAGGAGGAACGTATTTTTGACGAAAATGAGTGCTACTGACTGCTAGAAAATAGGAAATTATAGAAAAACGGCCAGTCATTTGTTTAATGATTGTTATCTGAGGAATGTGACTTCAGCTTTAATAATTTAAGTCATAACCAAAGCCTATGAAAATCTCACGAATATGTTAAGCTTTTTTCGCCTATTGCTCTATATATCCAAGAGTAAACCCCGAGGGTTTCAGAATTGAAAATAATTTTTCAACCATCTTTGTTTTCCAAAAGTGACATTTTTAACGATAACCAATTTGACCGCTATCGATAAGCATTTAATGAGATCTTTCCTACGCCAATCATGTTGGCTCTAACCAGCTTCAAAGGTGGCTGGCTGGCTCCTATTGATTTCCTAAGGGGCAGCATTTCCTACGTCAAAATGGCGGCTTCGTGCCCAGCGATGGTGAGGAGGAATCTTTGAGGACTCGAACAGGGCTGCTGCGACTATCTCTATCACAACAATGGAACATTCAACAACATCGATGCCAACAATGCTCCCTTAAACGATGAGATAAAAAATTGTATGTCTATTATCTACAGCCACCTCAATACGTGATAATTTATTGAAAAATTCGATTTTCCTGGTGATCTGTGCGTTACTCTACGTCTTGATAACAAAAATTTTTAAAGAAGTTTATCTAACAAAAAATTGCTAATATATTCATAAATATGTACACATTGGTTCAAGGAAACTCAATATAGAAGCTAACCAACTCTACGGTACCGTTAAAACGTCATTGTTGGCACCTGCCCTCACATCACACACAGAGAATACTGTGTTTAAATATATCGAAATACGTTTAATATATTCATTGGAAAATGATTATCTGTTATGGGTCAAGAAAAAATCGACTGTAAAAAACTCGGTGTAAAAAATAAATTCCTTTGGTTGATGTACATCCATCACAGTGTGCCAACGTGGCTTTAGATAACTGTGTGGATTCAAAACGCGAGATAAATTTTGCCAACCACGTATTGTAAGGAGATAGATATCCCTTCTGTGCGTTTGAAAATAGGCCCATTACCTAGGTAATATTTATTGTGTACATTCTACTCGTGTATATAACACAGGAAGTGCTTGTATTAAAAATTTGTTTCGAAGTCACATCTCAGTATGTGTGTGTGTGTTTGTAAGTATTACGTGTACCCTTTTACCTCCTCGGATCCCTCACTCACTACACGCTCATCTTTTTTGTCTAATTTTTTCTCGAGAAATTCTCACGTAACTCATTTACACACTCAGTACTTAAAAATTATTCTCATATCATACCAATGTATTAAGTTTTTGTTTCTTTGGTCAATTCAAGCGCGAGGGGATAGGCTTTGAATCCGGGCATATTTTTGCTAGGGATAATAGGTAGTTGTGTGCACGGCGCGGTCATCGACCGACCGCGCTCAACACGACAGGGCTTTCAGTAACATCATGTACGACCCACCAAAAGTCACCAGCGGACCGCTGAGAAGCGGCCGGAAAAAAACATCGCCTCTTCGGCATCAGCCCTTTGGTTTCGAAGGCCTTATGGAAACAAATACTCATTCCAAAAGCCGTCAAAATTAGTCCGCGGACAACCACAAAATTTTCTCGCCGTGTAGGCCTTGGCCACTTTTACGTCGTCGCTTGAGCGACATGTTTATTTTTAAAAACACATAAAAATGAAAGAAAAACTTGTTCCTAGTTACACCTTCAGGTTGCAGTTTTTTCGTTCTTGAGCTCAAAACAATTGGCACACCCTTAAAATTTGTGTTGTTCATTTCCATGCACCTTTTTTTAAGTTGAATTTTTTATACCGCAAAGATGTTAGAACGTCATCTTGCTCGGGTATCTTGGGCTACTGTGCGTAAACGGCATCGAGCGTCTATCATTTTATCACTTTTTCATGTATTTCCAGGGTCGTCGGAGCGAAAGGCCCTGATTTCGTGCGCTCGGCTTCACTGGAAACCGTTGTCTTGAAGAGGCGGCCGCGCAGGAGATAGCGGTTCGTCCGTCGGCGAAAACAACAACGCAGCAAAGTGTCGTCACGATGGAAAGAGGCAGGAGCAGGTGGAAAGGGAAACAAGGGGGGGACAGTTGGATACTTCCATTCCAAAAGGTAGACCGTCCTTCATCAGGACCAACCGATTTAGCGACCTTTAGACGAAGAAAATGCGACGGCAACTAAAATCGCAGGAAAAAGGGTTCGGCGAGGAGTTTTTTCTAACTTCCTTTAGAGAAGAGGCAGCGAAAAGAGCCTATGTTTAGATTTCCATCGTCTCAAAAATGGATGAATTGTCGTTCAGAAAAGGGAGGACTGGAGGGTAGGAGGAGATGTTAAGCGCGGGTACTGTTGAGAAAAGCACTCGACCTAGAGCGATCTCAGTGACTCACGTATAATTTTTTGGTCCCCATATTCGCCCCGGAGTGCGAGGGAGCGTCGGAGCGGGAAAGGACAGCGTTTACTTTCTGCAACATTTACGGGAAGCTTGATGGGTTGAGTTGTGGCAGCATGTGTTTTCTTAAGGAGTAAGGGAGAGGCTCCTCTCGGGAAGGTATCATTGACAATCTTCGCGCGAAGCCTCCAACTTAGCGGATTGTTTGGTACTTGAAGAAGGTGGACCTAACCGACTGCTAACACGATGGAAAAGTGGAAGAATGAATGATAGATGGGTTACAAAAGTAATACAACAATGGGCAACTCCATTGATCCTTCAATGTTCGTGAAAACGCGCTTATTAACAGGAATGAAAATGGAAAACGACGTGCGCTGCTGGTGGGAATTCAACGTCTCGCGAAATCTTGCTTGATAAGCTGATGCCATCTTACCCGATACCTCTGCGGAACCCTCGTCTGATAGCCTCCGTGGGCTTTCATGTGGTCGCTTGAAACTTATAATAACACACATTTTTCCTCGTAACAATGATAAATAATTTACATCTCATTCAAAAAATATACTAATATTTCTGGTGGTTCTCATATAGTCCGTAGTGTGCTCTTTGGGGTGAAACCGGCGTCTTCTCTGAATCGTTCGTTGAGGAAACCAACCTCGATGACTCACCGTTAAAATGCGCGAAAACTATCGAAAATATAGTTAAACATTAAATATTGGGAAGTGTTAATGTAAAGATGATCTTTAAGTTTTTCTTATTTCCATGATGAAAGTTTCCAATGCTTCTACAGTACATAACGTACCATCCTCTGAATAATTATCTGGAAGAGTGAAGCAAAAATGAAGCCACCATACTTGTCGAAGGTGATTTAGTTCATCTAATAACATACTTTATAAACACAACGTATATACAAGTAGCTTGGATTTTTATTCATACATATATATGAGTATGCTTATTTACTGACCCAACGAATTTGACACGAATTATGATATAAAGTAGTTATTTACATTCATTAACAACTAAGACTGACTCTAGAAGAACAAAGTACGACGGTATTTTCAGATCAGACAAACGAGACAATAAATCCCTTATGGGAATAAACAAACATTTTCTATTTACAATCATAAAAGTTTTCGTCGTAACCACGAATAAGTGTTTGTTATATGGAAATATTTTACAAGGAGGTTGTATGGTACCGGCAACGCAGATTTCGATGAAAATTGGTAGTTGGATAAACTTCTTGACAAAAATATCGGATTACCCCTCAAATAGGGCTTATGAGTAGTAGTTTTCCAGGAAAATAGTCTCAAAGTATTACAAAACCTCATAATTTCAAATGTAGAGCAGCCAAAAAAGATCCACAGCCTAAAACACTGGCATGAATAAGTTGCTGATTTTTTGGCACGTAAAGCTGGTAAATATCTGACCAAGCTATTATGGGTTCGAGCCCAGAAAATCCAGAAGTTCCGGTTTTTCTATTCATAAGAATGCATTGTGCCGATTTAAAATAATACTTTTGATCAACACCCTGGAAATCCTTAAAATCCTAACCCAAAGTATCGCTAGAGGTCGTGGCAAAGTAGCATTAACCGTGAAAGGGCTTTTGGATCTTCCGAAAGGGTCCTGGGTTCGACGCCAGACCCCTGCGAATATTTCTCATAGAATGAAATGTTTCTGTTACTACGAAAGGAAATGGAAAATAATAAAAACAGAAATACCAAAAGCAGAAATGTTCGTAGTAATCGAAACATTTCTGTTCTATGAGAAATGTTCATAGTGGTCTGACGTCGAACCCAGGACTCTTTTGGGAGACCCAACACTCTTTTAATGCTAATGTTATATGTCATGAGCTCTAGAGGAACATGGATTAGTATTTTACAGCTTTCCAGGATGTTATTGTAAATCGGCACGTTGGCACTTCTGAACTTTCTGTGCTCGAACCCACGATAGCTGGGTCAGATATTTAATTTTTTTCTGGTGTCTGGTTGACAAGATTTATACGTCAAACAATCAGAAACACATTCATGCCAGTGTTTTAGGCTGTGGATATTTATTAGCTGCTCTACATTTACAATTATGAGGTTGTTATAATATTTTTCGGGGAAACTACTGCTCACAAAACCCTATTTGGGGGCAATTTATTACTGTTGTTTCGAAGTCTATTCAACTACCAATGTTCATCAAAATCTGCGCTTCTGGCACTATATATTCTCCTTGTTAGAATTATATCACGAGGAATCGTTGACACTGATGTAGCCGCGAATTGGTGGTTGATGAGCAAAATTTAAATCATTGGCCGGCTAAAGGATAAATTGCATGTAGTTAAAGGCACAAAAGTATCATAGGCCATCATTAATGGTTTCTGCAAAAACAATAAACGCTCAATAACATGTTTCTTGCAAACAATATGCCTCTTTAGGCCGTACAGCAGCAAAATGGGATATTTGGTTCCCTGAAAGTACATCTTTACTCTTACTTTAGGTGGATCAATTTAGAATATTTTCCATATAAGATAAAGAGTTCGTTGAACATGTAAAGCGTCAATAGGAAGAACTTGGGAGATAGGCGAATCACGTATCTGTTAAATATTATGGTGTTGAGAACTGCGTTATAATTTCATAACGCTCTGGAAGCAAAACGAAAACTTCGGAAGCAGAGCAGACTTGGGATCTAGCGATACTGAAGTAGAATCGTTCATTTCAAGCGCGGAATTTCTGTGACAATGACACTTAGAAAACAAACGTGTGTAAGTACGGAATGAATGACAGATGTTTTCAGTACGAATCTTCGGCTACTTCAACAGCCAATATCACACTGACTCAAACCCAAAGGACTTTCATGCGTGATTATCTTGATGAAAGTTCATAGAAAACTACAATTATGACCGTAGCGTTCGGCCGAATGGATTTACAGAAAGACAACGAAACATTTGGTCGAAGTAAAGACGGACCTTTTTTCTATAGATAACGACATTCAATATTGCAATCAATATCTCAATGGCTTCCGAGTCGATACGCTTCTTGAAAAGTATTTCGCGAACCGATGAACATTTCGATGATTCGACGGAATGCTAGAGCATCCAGCCCCAATCGAATGCTCCAGATTCTGCCGCTCTGAATGCTGATGGCCCAAAAAACAACGAAGAAACACCACGATTACGTTGTTGAACCTCTTACGCTTCCGAATACCCTTATTTTCTACGTGAGGGGGCTAAAGAGAAGTCATGGGTGATAAGAAGAGACTAACAAGTCTTTTGGTTTTCTGGAAGATCTTTGAAATGAATGCTGCCGTGTCGTCCCTCTTTTATCTGCGCTGCCCTTGGGGGAAAGAGGAGGGTGACCAAGAGATACAGGTTGCAAATTATTGGTAAACAGGTTGCAAATTATTCAGGAGTGGATGTAGTAAGGAGTGGGAGCTGAGTTGAACTCAACACAGAAAGCCGCGAACGAGGAATAAAACGGCTCTCATCGTTAACGAATGCGACGAAAGGATTAACAGTAGACAACTCCACGGCACATCCGTAGGCCCCAGAAAATTAACGCTCTCTTCTCCTTGGGCTACCCTCCAGCCGCTTCGTTCCTCGACGACTCCGAACCCTCCTCGATGGTCACCTCGCTCTCCGTCTGCAGAAACCCATTTATAGAACCAGACACCCATGCGCGGTCTCCTGTCAACCCACCAATTGGCCCGGCAAAAAAATAACGTCGGGGTTCTATTCGATTCGATCCAACCGCCTATCAAAGAGGACGCAGTCTTTACCCCTTCCTCACCTCCCCCGCCCTCCAAATCCTTTCCGATCGCGACCACTCATGCACTCACACATGCATACACACGTCCCATCCATCACCCCCTCTCCCCCTGTTGTGTATATATCTCTGTATTAGGCCCTGGACCTCCCTCACGCGTTGCTCTCCTTCCTGCCCCCTCCGGTGGACGTTGGCGTGCCGGCCACTGCCCCACCTGCCGACGAGCCACTGCCACCCCCATTGTTCGTGACCTGAGCCAACTTCTTGAAGAGTTGGGAGTTGACGAAGCGGGGGTAAGAGTCGCGGTGCATCAGGGTGTAGATCTGCAGCTGCGCTTCGTCGAATGTGTGCGGTGTCGGAGACTTCATGTTGCGGTTGACCAGCTCCCTCACCCTCGAGTCCAGCGACACCTGCGAGTCGAAAGAGAGATTTTTGAGGAATGCGGGATTAACGAGGGCGAAAGGGATGCCTGGAAGTGCTGCCCAGCTAACGGATTATTTTCGTTGAGGCGGAAAAAATATACCTCGACTTTTCTGTCCGTGGGAGTCTCAGGACGATAAACAAGTGCGTCAGCGAAAGTTAATCTCGAAAAATAAGCCGTCGAATGAAAAGCGACTGGATGGGAAATGAGCATGTCGGGATCGTCCGTTGTTTCTCTTTACCGCAGAGGCAGTCGGGATATCAGCCATGCGTAGGGAAAACAAAAAAGAGACGTGAAAATTTCTTTGCCGAACAGCGGGTGGAACCAAAACGTCTGGATTCATCATAATAATTTAACCGGCACGGTTAATTATAGCTTAAATGCTTCGATAAAGGTAAAAAGATAATTTATTTTATTATTAATTATGATATTCTTACAATTAGACACAATAAAAGCTAACCGAGTATTATACGCATGACCTTTAGCAGATTTGATTTTGAAACTGTCTGTAGATAGCTCTTAAGTCATAGTTCTCATTTATGAATTAATATAATTATAAAATTCACAGACATTGGCGATGTTTTGTGAAAATACTCCATGTTTAAAGGTACCAATGTTGAAGTACAAAGTTTCTCTTCCTTCAAATAATAAAATTATACCTCGGTGTGTGTAAATGAATGTTTGGTAAGTAGAAGTTTAGAAACTTGCGCAGATGTTCTGTCTAAGACATATATTTCGATATGTAGAGATTAGCTCAATAGTGGTTAATAGAGAATAATAATAAGGTTATAATCTAAAGGTATGATTCCATAAAAATATAGGTTTCTATACAGAAACCTGCATTTTCAGCATAAAATGCAATAAAATATTTTTTAGAATTTTATGCTGAAAATATTACTGCATTAGAATATTGTACGTACAAGAAAAGCAATAAGCTACACTAAAACTTTCAACCTCTCCCTTTGATTTATCATCAGCAGTTTATGCGCGAATAAATGCGTACCTCGCCGTCTGATAAAAACTGAGATTCTCGAAAAGTACCCTAATAGCTTCGGAAAAGTATGGGAGGTGAAAACGTAAAAGGATATTCAATTCATGCGTTACATTGTACCTTATCATCGAATACTGAAGCTTCAACCAAGTATAATTGCGTGATCTTAACGGTGTTTTCATCTTTGTAA
>KZ308322.1:772738-795047 GCA_000376725.2 Ladona fulva
TATATATATATATATATATAGCTGTTTAGATAGTCACTAGGGGGACGAAATAGCGACAGGTTACATAAGTAAGAATCGCATTTGAGCTTCTTAGGAACTTAGGAACTTTGCCCAGTACCATTTCAACGCTCAATGCTTGGTTCGTTGACCGAGTCTAGGATTAAGTCCCTTCCTGTCTCCTATCAATAATTAAGTGCTTCGTACGTGCTTATATTAAATGGCTGTCCAAATGATTTTTTCGAAGGGAGTAAATGACCTCTCATCGTAAAAGCGAAAGCTTGACTAAAAAACACCAGCTGTGGGTTAAGAGAATGAATGGCAGTTGGCAAAGGGAAAAATCCTCAGTCTCACGATTCTGCAGCCAGGAAAACAAACAGGAACCGAAATACAAATCTTGGCTCTACATTTTATCCAAGTGGAATTTTCGCTGAGAGTAGTATTTCTCAGCTAACATCGTAATTCGTTAGCGGCCGTGTTTGTGCTATTTAGCTTTAATTATTTTCGAAAACAGTTCATCTTAAATCTTTGAGGAATTCGAGGATAGCTTTTGAGTGAAAACTGGCGTAATACGAGTATAAAACGCCAAGAGTATTTTTCCTCTCACCAAAAGATTCTCGTGATGATTGTTGAGCGCGAGAAATAAATTTACGGTTTATTTACTTTAAGAAGGGTTTATAATAGTGAAAAAATACGGTATGGAATAAGGCATACCTTTTGTCATCACAAAGCACTACGCCACCTCTAAACAAAACCAAAAACCAAAGAAGGATTATCGCTTACGCAAAGAATATACAGCAAAGTTTGGTAAAGTAAAAATATAGTTATTTAACATGACTATTTACTTTCTAAAAGAAAATTTTATATAAACAAGGTGCTCTGGCTCAACAACTTTTTAAATCGCTTTTTATTTGTAATACGGTTTAATTACTTTAAGAAGGGTTTATAATAGTGAAAAATAGATGAAAACGAAACAATGGTTGTAGTTAGAAGCTGTTTGTATCCAAAACCTAAAATACTTATTCTCTGTTTGTCTCAGTCTTAATGAAATGTAATTTCCTATTATCAATGATATTGCTACATTCATAACACAATTTTCAGTCTTTTTCGCTGGAAAAGTTTCTATAAAAAGGTAAAGAATCCCGGAATCGTAAGAGTATGTTATCTAAAAACATTTCATAAAATCTGAATGCAAGTATCTAAGCAATTATATAACGAATACATGAAAAAAATCTGATTTTGAACTGCAAAAATTAAATTAAGTTGTGCATTTTCAGATTTCTGTTGCTGCAATATTTGAACAGAATTTCACGAACCTTACTGATTGTTTTGCTGGTTTGGGTCACTGCTTTTTTCCTGGATTTACAATGAATACCGAACGACTGTGAGTCGCTGACAGATGAATTTCTTGCACATATGATCGAGCCGGGACGTAAATAAGGGAAGGGCGGCAGAGAGTGCCGCGGACTCCAATGCTCTCTCACCTGCCTTGAATTCGCACTCATATACGAAGTCTTAAATCTTCAGTTTGAGAGATCTTTGATTTAATTATTCTTTTATCGAAAAATCCCTACTCCTTTCCCTCCAGATATTGGAGGTCAAGATAGACCGGGGTCATCTAACACTTATTAGGAATAGTAGTAGTATTGTTAAAAGTGCTTCGACAGCTAAGGTCATTTAGCACGTGAGCCCCACTTATTAGGAATTGTTTGATTTTGGCCCATGAGCCAAATTCTCTGGCACCTCTTGAATTTTAGCGACCCTACTCCGATAAAAAGTTTGGTTACTTTGCTGCGATAGGGTAGGGTTGATAGATGAAAGTATTGTGTGTAAAAATAGAAATTTGCATTACAGACATAGAGAAGGTGATTTTACCAACCTATATGGTTAGTAAGAAGACAATTGACACCAAAAATCTTTCAGTGATATATATTATAATAATTATTAAGTTAATTGTCACATGTGTATACTACGAGGTAGAGGTATGCATGGTCCAAAATTTTCTGGCGAGGACCGGTGTGAACGGTACAGATGACTAGCCGGTAGGAATGACTCCTCAAACGTTCTGGAGTTATCTATGCCTAGGTAAGATGATTTAATCACCTGTTTGGAGTCATCTTTACCTAGGTACAGTTAACTCCCCCAAGTACAGTTGAATTCTAGTTAGGGAAAACTCCCTAACTATTTTAGATTTATAACACTTGGACCATTAAATTTCAAATCAATAATACTAGCCAATAATTAAACAAAACTATTTTACTAGGGAAATATTAAAATAAATACTTCAATGTTGATAGAAAAAGACAAAAGATGCTTCTATTTCTCTAAGAATAAGTCAAAGTAATTTTAACTCATCTTCAAAATCTTAATAAAATTAACCTTTCTCCATTATCAAGTCCCCCTATCCAGTTTGTATCATAAACTGTAAAATGCGAATAAAAATTATTTTTTCTAGTTACAGATAATGTTTTAGGAAACAACAAACTTTAAGCATTCCTAGTTACTTAAATCCATGCATTATTAGCTTCCGGTGATCCAAAACTTTTCCGAATCTCTTAGGCAGTAGCATCAGATGTTAGTCTTTATTTATTACTTAATTCGTGGCATGGGGTCAATGTCACCTGAAATTTATTTGAACTTTACGAACCTCTAAAAAGGTGATACTATCGATTCAACGTATCAATAATCTAGGATAGGCCTTTTGACAAACCAAAACAACATGGTTTATATGGTAAGTCTTTTGAACTTCTATTGCTTGAACAAAATTTCCTAAACTTGTGCCAAATTTGCAATCACGTTTGTAATCGAAACATTTTCCAATTAAAAATTAATCTAAGAATCAGAATCCAAAATCAAGAATGGACCTTTGAACAAACAATTATGGAGTTTTTTATCTTTTTATTACTGTTAAGTTTTATTTATTAAAGTAAATGCTTAATAATTTCCCAAACTTGCTGTGTCATATAATCGAAAATTTTCCAATAAGAATACATTGTGTATTTAGGCCCATTTAGAAGGAACTGACGATATGAAAAGGAGGAAAATTTTCAGAGATTTTAACTATTACAGTCACGAACAATTTGTAGCGACCAATCGCAGGGGCAAACAACATTCGTAGCACCGTAATGAATTAATGGAGATGGATGAGTAACTCTTTGTCTATAATTTCGGACTGATGACATATTTTACGATCACATTTCCCGCCAAAAGAATATAAAATGAGACTTTCCATACATTACAGATTGTTAAATGTTCTCAATGAAGCATTAAATGTTGCGAATTTTAAAGTTACTTACTTTGTAGGATTTCTTAATTGACTATGTTCACATCAATGTCATCATAAAGGCTGAGTTGATTGATTATAACCAGAAGAACCCGGACAAATCTTGCAAACTTACACACAATTAGATACAAGTTTCATAAGAAGGAAATTCCATAAAGATTCATATTCTTATTGTTGATTGTAGATTCCGGCTTCGAACTATGAGAACTTTTGAAATTATTAAAATTAAAAATTTTTGTTTTCGATAACCTGTCCCGTTAGTCTAAACTAAGGCGAAAGGTTACTTTCTCTTATGTGCAAATATGTGTACTATATTTACTTCTATTTTCTTCATCAACGGGCACTTCAGCTAGTAGACCTATAAACCTTAATTCTTCGGAACATGTAGTAGAAGGTTCAATACACTAATAAGAGCTATTTATGTCTTACTAGGATTACTATGCCACCTGATGGTAAACATAAAAACAACACTCTTAATTTTAAGGAGAAAATTCAATAATAAATTTTCGAATTTTGTCTTTTGAAAGTGTTTCGATTTCGAAACTTTCTTTTCGTAAACCCCCTTATTAGCAGGTCGAACGACTTAATTAGTTCGGAGAATTTTAAAAATTCTGATTTAATTACTTTCTCAGATAAATCTTGAGCAGATGTTTCGAATTTAGAGTCGCGATCTTATAAAATATTCATATATTATAGTTACATTTATTACGATTATCTACCTTTTCTTTAATACGAAAAGAAACTAGAAGATCTATAGAAGTCTCCACATATCCCCGCTAATTCTTTGGCCAGAATCTAGAAAATATCGCCTTTTATTCAAGTGCAGGCACAGGCTTCCTATATTATGCTGGTATTTATTTAATATACATTCAATAAATCGAAGACATTGGGCAGCATTTCGTTTTATAATATTCATCGCAAGTGAAACAAAGTTGATCACACATATCTACACTTCCTTTAGTGCATCGAAGGATTTATTGTTATTACTGCGTACTTGATCAGGAAGAGAAGCCCATCACGAAAAGCAAGAAAGCTTAGCGTCAAAATTTTAATTTTAAAGAGTTAAGATGTAAGAAATCGGTTCACTTACATGAATACTTGATACTATGGCAGCAAAGACAGAACACAGCAATTTTTCACGCAAGGAATGGTACGACCTACGGTTGCTAGAACTTAGAGAAAAGGTGTTTTTGTGATGGAAAGGAAAATTTTGAATTGCCATAGTAACTGTTAGGAAATTAAATCAAAGCAATATAAATTATCCTTTATAATTTAAGTATAAGTACTATCCCAGTGTGAACTATCGCCAAATATGTATTCGCTATTATTTAATTTGAAACACTTTTCGGAAGTTTAAACAAATCTGTAAAATTTCGTGAATTACTTTTAAAAATCTTGCAGAAGCCATCCAAAATATTAGTTTCGAAAATTTAATTTTTTCGAGTGGGTATCACTGTTAAGGTATTGGTTGTGCTACTTGTTATTAACTATGAGTGATTTCAAACAATAACGATTAAAAATTGAAAAAGTTCAGTATGTAAATATTTACATTAATATTTTGTAAAAATGATAGCACTATTTAATAATACTTTATTGTTATAAATATGAACGAGTTTCTCAAATTTTTATTATGATGCTTGAAAAATCATATACTAAAATTGTTGAGATAGTTTTAATATTTTTTGTTTTATTCACGGAAATATATCGTCTGCGGTCATACTGACTCTAAGACACTAATTTAAGGTTAAATTGAACCTTAGCGAACCATGTAGAATCACTGTTTTTGGATAGAGTGACTCGTCTTTTTATTTAAGAATTACAAAATAATATTTTACAAATGGAAATCGAACCTTATTGCCCTCTATTAAGAAACTGTTATCATTGCAGTCACTGTTTGTTTTATATACCAAGAAAATCAAGCTCTTTAAAAGACTTCGGTAATATTTTGGTAATATTCACTGGAAGTATTCGGATTAATAATTGTTAATTAATGATTAATCTGTGATGCATATTCTTTACGCACATGGTTTACCATTATTAAAGCACAATGTCATCTCTTTGTAAAATGCCCTCGTGTATTTCAAAGAGCAGATTGGCGCGCGCAGTAGTAAGTTTATGCATTCAACAATTATGTCAGCTGAAATTGATTTTAAATTATTCCG
Source organism: Ladona fulva (assembly GCA_000376725.2). Lineage (NCBI taxonomy): Eukaryota > Metazoa > Arthropoda > Insecta > Odonata > Libellulidae > Ladona > Ladona fulva. Next base: position 778,181 of record KZ308322.1, read on the forward strand.
CGTAGAGAATCAGCAATTTAGAACAGTAGAGTGCGAATTATTTACGGTTAAATACTATCATACCCTAGAAAATGAAAATATTATTTTTAAAGGAAATCTGGGAATTCGCAGCAATTTAGTTTATACACGTGTTTTCGTTTCTCTCGTTTAAGAATGTCCTATCGAATATTAAGTCTATTACAAAACATCAAAAAACGAATTTAAACTACGGAACTTACGCCACGGCCGTCCAGCATAAACTTGAGTAGTTGAGGCACAAAAAAGGTACTCATTCAATCCTTTACTCGAGCAGTTGGAAAATATATTTTTTATATCATTGTCATCTATCATTTGGTTATGGTAGCGTTTGATTTATAAGAGAATTGTGTGGAATAACCTGGTGAATAGAACGGGAATGCATTGAGGCAGCTCGACACACTGAGTTGTTGCCAGAAAGGAGTCATGCTTACCGGAGGGGAGTCATCTATACCTTAGGTATCGATGACTTCCCTCGAGACTAGGGAGTTATATCTAGGTTGTTGAAAAAATCACCACTTTTCAAGAGAAACTGGTAAATTTAATCTCAAATAACTTTGCACAATACTACATAACTACAACAGACACACGACATGTTTCAACGCATAAGCGTCATTTTATCTACTCGCGGAATCAACTCTACCCCTTCCTTTATAATTAAGTCCGAACCCAACCCAACCCAATAGTAAGAACGTTTTGGTCTCTTGTCTGACCAAAGCCCGAGCTCTTTTAAATCGTTCAGTAATCAGCCGGTACGATGCATTTGGGAATAAGTACATATTAATTATTTAACCTCTATTATTCCTTCAGCAATGCTAAAATATCTTTAGAAACGTAGAAGTCGCTTTAGGGAGAAAAGAAACTAAAACATGCTGCTAATTCTGTAAGCAAACAGAAAATGTTTTGAACGATAATTTTATTTCCAATCTAAATAGATTTATTCTAATTACCATCGTGATTTTCCGTGTAACTGATAACCCTCTTCTATGGAAAAAAAATTTATAGAACAAAAACGACCGTGTATATTGCCGGAGCATTGAGTAGCATCTTTAAAAGGCCTTCGTCCTCATACAAGTACCAAAAACGTTGTTTGAGAACGAATAATTCTTTTCTAACTCTTGTATCTGACTGTCTATTGGGTCCGAGCATAGTAGATTGTCAGATTTCACAGCTCGAAACCAGTCCGTGTCGGGCTTAGGCCCGGCCCATGCAGACCTCTAATGCACTGCGTTTGAATTTTTAATACGAATGGTTAAAAATTACTAAATTTCACTCTTAAAAATTCCGTATCAAACATTGCCCATACGAATTCGAAAAATGTGATTTTTGAATCTACGAAAGATCAGCTCTGCTCACTGCGCATCATGAATAGCAATTGCGGTTTGCGCGTTTCAGTCATCCGTGATAACAGGCAACCCGCCTCAACAGGAGTATCGCTGGTCGCTGAAAATCAGGGGCATTTTTTATAATCTCATTTTTCTCACTGTTTATCTGTTCGGAGCTGAGAATAAATGAAAGTGGGGCAGTGACTTGGTTTCTCTTTAGGAAGGAGGAAACTTTTCAGTATTTGATTATTTCCTTAAGGTATAAATCACGTCGCATCTGTAGAATATAACATGATTCAGATACTACTGAATGTGTATTTATCTTTCCATCATTCGTAAAGCATATTATTTTTATTTACTGAGTATTTGCTGCGTTCCATGATTCTATCTCTGATGCAACATCTACTACTCCAAACATTTGACGTGTATTTGCAATATTTATTTTTAATATGTTTGCAAAAATGAGCATTTCTCTTTCTAATATTTGTGTAGCTTAAAATTTTTATTTAGCATTTTTTACTGTATAAAGTTTTCGAAGTTTTTATTGTACTTTATTTATACACTAATTTAAAATTGAACTATTTTCCGTAAATAAAACTACTTACTTATTCATAGAAACTTAGAGATTAAAAAACTGAATGATTTTCATTCAAACAAATAATTTTTACTGACAACTTTGTGACTTAAAAATTTAAAAATATGAAACATTTACTTTTATTCTGAATGCTAACTATAATTGAAGGGTGAGCTTAACTTAATTTATGAAATTCATGTTAGATACACAGTTACATTGAAAACTTATGGCCTCTGTCAGGCCATCTAGGAATGGAGGGAAGATTTCCTTTTGGGATATAAAGCAAGAAGGGAAGCTAGATTCACTAAAATAATGACTCATATTCACATATACATTGTAATACATTGGCTAATGCAGTCAGCAAAACTCCTTGTTACCCACTTTTCCCGAGTGTCAGCTCGTTTAAACTGAAAAATGACTCCTGTGAAGGAGCTGTACTCTCAGTTGAGCTGAACTGTTGCGATTGGTTGTTTAAAATTCAAATTCTAGAAGAGCAGGTTCATTGCAATGAAAATATATCTAAATATTGGAACGAAATGAAGAGTGTCTTAAAAAATATGTGGGAAAATTTTTTTGAGGAGAGGGTGAAGTAATCACCTACAGTTGAGTTATTCCTAAAAAATGGATTTTTGTTTGTATCAACGCATTTAAAGTTGTTCTTTATCAAAGTTGTGAGTGATATGCATCTAGAGAAATATACAGAAAAGAATTTTATGTATAACTGGAGATACATGTAGCTACAACTTTAATGATACCTGAATTGTGCATGGTTGGTAATGTATGAAAAGTCAGAATTCTTATGCAGCAGTTTACCAAGTAATGTTAATTGAAGTATTTACCAATACTGTTAGATTTTGCAGAAAAATCTTGGTAGTAGAATACTGAAATTTCCCAAACCCTAAAGGTAATCACATGGCAAGCTGAAATTCTGTTTTTGATACAACAACCCTGTTTCCAGCTACCTTATATTACCACTATGCATATGCAGAACGGAAAAACTTATAGAAAATTTATTAATTCAAAAGAACGAGTGAAACATTATGCCGTAAATTTGAATATTTCTCTTTCTTTGAGTGGGATTATTGCTATGGGATATTTGCTTAATATTGGGACATTTGCTTTTGAAAACTCTTGCTTAGTCAGTTTTTAATAATATTTAACTATCAAAGGAATTCATTCAATATGAGCATAATAGTAGTGGTTTTAATTTCAACTGCAGAATGACTTGGAACGGAAATTTCTCAGATTCCTGACATTTCAAGAGTTTGTGTTCTTTGATTTAGAATAAAAGAAGACATTTTGCCTTCTAGAAAAAATGATTTGCGAGGTTATAGGAAATGTAAGCGATCTCAGAGAAGATACTGTGAGGTAGATGACAAAGAATTGGGATTGGGAAAAAGAAATGTCCATAAAACTTAAAACGAAAACGAAATGGATTTTATATTTTACCATAGACAATAAACTGCTTTTGCAAATGTATGAGCACTATAATATTTTGGTCTGAACGAAGTAAATGAATTTACATTATTTGTAGCATTGAGAATCATTTAAATATCTACTCAATTAAATGTTACTTTCATGACTGCCCTATTTTGATCAGAATTATAGTGCCTCACACATTGCAATTACCTTAAACGGAGTGCAGCTCAATAGTTTTATTTACTCTTAGGCAAATTCAGTTATTGAAGTCTGAGTAGCTATTAAAAATAATAAGAATTTTAAGTCAAAATCTTAGTTTAAAATGATTTTCAAGCAGCATAAAACGCAACAGAGATGCAATTTTCACAATTCAGACAGAATCTGCGATTTGTTAAGTAAAATAAAATTCCAATCTTTCTTTACTAATGTACTTGATCTTTCATAAAAAATCACGTGACCACATAATATTGTGGAATATTTTAATAATTTAAGGTTTTATGGAAAAAATGAACAAAATAAAAAAATCCTATAGAGATAAATAAATATTGTGCATAAAGTTGATATAGATGTCGAATGAAAAGTATTTAAACCTATTGCTCCAATATATGAAATCTGCATACATAAATTATTCACAGATAATTTTAGAGGATTAAACTTAGGTTCCGCAATAAACATGAAAGAAGAAAGAGTGCGATGGGAATAGTCTTATCATAAATCTCTTTCTCTATGAAGCAGGAAAGACACGTGCTGAGGAATGAAAGAAAATGAACGTAAAGATACATGGAAATTTTTTGCGGAAAAGAGATTGCAAAATAGGGAAGTATGACACTTACACGGCAAATAGCGTGAAAGCTGCACATTATTCAGTAAGACCCCGCTTAACGCTGTTTCAGGATTAGGCGGTTTTATTGGGATTCCCCGAAATCGAACGCGGTATTGGGATTTCCAGAAATTGCGCATGAATTAGTCAATCCACATTAATAAGCATTTCTGAAGATGTGGAAGAAAAGGAACTTTCATCGGGTTTTCAAAAAAAGGTTTAGCCACTATAACGGAAATTTTGGATTAGTTTATACAAAATGATTTAAATTTTGACAGAAGTTCAAAGGCAAGACAAAGTGTAATTGATGCGATGTCTTGCTATTAACAGCTACTTGCTGAATGAAACAGGAGAATGAGGGAAATGCAAACGACGTCTGATGAATTCTTTACAAAAAGCAAAAGATGTCAAATGAGGAAGAGCATTCCCACACAAATCTATATCAGAAATAAATAAGTATATAATTAATATAATAATAAATTATTGAACAATAAATGCCACAAAATGAAAAACATTAATATATTTTCTTATTCTACGTTCTGTTTCATTTGTACCGATTATTTACGTTCTAAAACGACCTCGTTTAACACTGTTTCGTTTAGCGCTCGAACTTATTGGAACGTATTCCTCGTTTACATCCACGTTTAGCGGGATCTTCCTGTGCCCTCATTAGCCTCAGTTTAGGAACCCTTTACGGCAATAATATCACATTCATAGTCTAGAGCTGTAGTGATGGATAGGAATAGTTTTAGGGAATAGAAATATTCCTTTACAGTTTTCTTCGCCTATAACTCATCTTACTAACCATGCCAAAGTTAACGCTTATGTGAGACACTTAGGAAAAACCTTTACCTCCTTTGGTGACAGTATGGAGATGTAGTCCTCGTAGATAAAGCGAGCCTTTTCTTCAATCGCTTCAGGATTCGCCTCCCGTTTGAGCTCTTCACAAGCCAACCAGAAGAGAATGTTCTCTTCGCTGTACTCACATTTCAGGAAATCTCTGAATACCTTCCGTCCCGCTGTGAATGAGACCAAAAAGCAACAAATTATTTCTGGTTAGAAATATTTCTCTAAGCTAAATACACTGACTTTTAGAGAGAGAAAAAAAATCACTAAAAACATGAATACATCGTATCACCGAGCACATCGCTTTAATAAATTGAATTCCATTTAGTTGGAGAAGATTTTCGACAAAGCAGCTTTTGCAAAAGCAGCGAAATGTCACACGAAATTAAGGAAAGGTATTTCTGCAAAAATATAAATTTGAAAAATATTTTCTTAAAATTTTATCTCACTAATACCTAAGGATTTAGAGCGATATATGACTGCGTAAATCTCAGATTTTTTCTTAATGAAAGAATTTTGGAAAAATATAGTATAGTTCTATTGGGGGATAAAAGGCTGCCATTATTATGGAAAATTAGTATAAAACAACATCAAAACATGATACATAATATTCGGATTCGTTTTTAAAAACTTCATATTTTGATAGATCTTACAGTGATTATGTATGAAATCAGATGCCCTCAGCTTTTCAGAAGTATTAGTACATAAATAAAGAATATACAATTAGATAGGTAAACAGCGTAGTGTTCACATTTCACTACTATTTAAAGCAATGAGCAAATGGTAGATATATATACGTCTCGATAAAAACGCGCAAAGGGTCCGCGATTTTAAGGAGAAACCAAATTGTCGAATCACATACCAGAGTTCTTCATGAGTTTATCGAAAGACTGGCCCCAGCTTCGGATCTCGTCAAGCGTCGGTCTGTAATAAAATGTAATTGAGTTAGAAATCTTTCCGTTAAGTCACAGAAAACTTATTCAACGTAATTAATTAACTGACATAATCAATACATGACTGCTAACTTTTAGTGAGCTTATAATTCCTGTTTGGATCTTTTAGGTGCTTCAGCTGCTTAAGTAATAAGATTACTGGGTTCGGATGAGAAATTTCGTTTGATTTTAAATGGTACTCTTAAGTTGATTTTTAAAGGATAACACAGCGTTCATTAGGCTAAAGTGACAACGACTTTAAATTATTTGATATATTCCAATAAGTAAGAAATGTATGAAAACATTCTATAAATCTGAAGGTTACAAAGTACTTCTCCCATGCATTTTTGATGCTAATGATGTTTTAAAGGAAAGGATAAGGAACTTAATTTGCACACTGAGGTTTTTGATTAATATGTTCCACATAAACTTACGACAATTTCAATTTCATTGAAAAATCGCAACGAAGCAATAAACTTAGAAAGTAAAACTTCAAATTTTATAAGTCACACTGTAAATATAGGAATTTTGAATAACTCGGAACATATTTAATATTCAATCGAATGCAGACTTTCACACACACACACAAATAGTCATGTACCCTGGATGACGGGCTTTAGCACGCCTTAATATTCTTCAAAAAGTACCTCACCAACCAAATTCTTGGTTTCATGAACAAATTTTTGAAAAGAATTTCCATGTAGTGAATACTGTTTTACGATAAAAATTATTATTATTAAAATATTATTGTTCAAATTTGTTGGTCAATTTTATTATTATTATTGTTGATCGTCAACCGTAATTGGCCTAGTGCTGTATGTTGATGTATTATTAATAAATAAATAAATAATTTCACAACTTCAGTTGTAACACGTTCAACTTATTATAAACTGCAATCTTTAAGTTGAGCCTCTCTGGTTAAAATATTGGACGCGCCCTCCCATACAAACATGCACACATAGCTTGTTCACCAGAGGGGTGGAACTAAGGATCTTGGAGGAACTTACGGTGGCTCCCCTTCGCAGCTGAACGGGTCAAGGCCGTTGGGGTCCTTTCCCCTCGTTCCTTCATCCGTCCCGCTTCCCCCTCCGCCCCCACTGCCCCCACCACCTCCGGAACCCCCGCCCCCGGTCCCCTTCATCGCCAGGCTGCCCGGAAAAAAGCCACCCTCAGAATTACACCTTCAACAAAGCGCACAAGTTTCAATAAATAACACTTTACGCAACAGTGTGGTCCAACCATTATTCCCGCTAAGGGTCACGCGAGAAGTGAGATGTGCATGAGGCTGGACGATTCCACAAGATGGCAAAGAACTGGGAAATTGTCACCTGCCGTTCGCACGATTTACCCAGAAATGCTCACTCTAAGCAGTTAGGATGTTAATCTAAGGTTTCAAAGAGTGTCTAAGGTGATTACTAAGGTGCAGTGACGTACCCTTAGTCCCGATGCGGGTTGGATCACACTTCAAACGAGCATGACAGCTGAACAAACATGGCATGCACGTCTAGCTAGTCTATCGGGACACCAAGAGTTTAATATGTGAAAACATGCACAATATATCTAGCGACAGGAAAGGAAGAGACCAAGGCTTGCTTGGCACAGGATCATTGTGTGTTATGAAACATTTAGTGTAGCTTTCAAACAGAGTAGGACCGATTATAGAATATAAATGTGATGACACATCCGGTATCGGTTTCATGCTCTTGAATTAACAGATTTATTTTAAGTAAATGAACGAATTCAACAAAGAGTGACCGTATGTAATCTGCTGTTAAATGAACATAGGGTAGCTTTATCAGCGATCACGGAAATATATTTTGAAAGTTGTTACGATAAATTCAGTCGATAGACACTTGAGATCTTACAGTAGAAAAGATGGAAAAACAGTCACCTACATTTCATGTTTGTAACTCCAATCATGCAGGGTACAAAGTTTTGATTTCCATTAGTTGCGGATAAAACGTTGGAAGGAGTAGAGACATGAAATACATTCAGATTAACATGCAGAGATAATCACTAGGATGGATCGGATGAGCATTCCAAACCCAGGGATGGAGATGGAGTACTTTAAACTCAATAAATATAAAATCATGAAGTGATGTCCTCCAAAAGATAACTCGAGGATATGTCATCTGAAGATGAATTTCGTATCCTGAGTTTATTCGTATACATAACGCGATGCAAAGCTTCGTGCATTCATACCGATATCTTCGATGACTCGGTGCTTCTTCCTGCAGAACTCTTTAATTAGCTATGACGTGCTCTAGGAAGACCTGTCTCCTCTATCTCCTCCAAAGTCTCACGTCGCCGAAGGGACTCTCGAAAACTTAGAATCTCTAACGTTAGGCGAGTAACAAACGTTTTCGAGGAAATTCTTAATCTTTGGCCCGTTTAAACGCACTGCGCACGCGCGATCTCTGTTGCTGGAGTTAACCTTGCCTCCGTTTATTGTTCCAGTGTTTGGAGTATGCGTTAATATGCGCGTGTTTTTGCTCCGAGATTTTGAGGGGGTATTGAGGGCGTTCCGAGAGGACAGTGTCTTAGGAAAGAGGAAAACTGCGGTTAATGACGGTTAGGGGAGTATGGGGGATTTAGCCCGTGAATGGCGAATGCAAACGGACGGATGTTTAAACAACGAAAGGGGGGAAGGGAGTGACCAAGATAGCCGCACGAGTGACGCCTTTCTGACTGCGATTGGGAAGTTATTCCACCACGGAATTTCGACGCTCTGGTCAAAGAGTTCCTTGTTGTGATAATCGCCGTTTCCGATGAAATATCTTACAGTTCCCAAGCAGGGTTCACCCTAAGGTGCAGGCCTGGCCGCGCGATGCTTTTTTAAGTGCCGCCCAATTAATTTCTCGAGAGCCCACTTTTTGTCGGAAAATTTGGAAGACTTTAGCTTTCTTTTTCACAAATGCATGTGTTATTTGGCGTACTAAGAATTTTAAAGTTGGATGACATGGCTCTCTGTATCATTTAAAAGCAGAAAATCAGAAAAATTACGACTTAATAGTCGCCTTGACAATAGTGGTGCAGTTCCGTAAAGAGAGCGCCTGCAGTCATTTTCTTGCTGCCCCAAGATCGAAAAAGATAGAGAAAACCACGAAAGTACGAAAAGCTTTCGCACCAATGATCGTGTGACCGAGAATTCGATTAGAACCCGCAGCAGAAACGCATTTAAGAACACTGGAGAAACTAGAAACGTATTTTCTTAACGCTGATCGGCTATAAATTTGCCGCTCACTAGCTAATTTGCGGCTGGGGAACCTTTTTTCATTGGAAGGCCGAATTCGACCGCATGGGAATTCAATGGGCAAATTATACCATCAGGTAGCAATCAACTGGCGTGTTGCTACCATTCAACTAATTTAACATCGAAGCTGTACGAATGAAAACTGTTTAATCACTGAGTAAGTCTACGTAGAGTATTATCCAAAGTATAGAACTAATGTATACCAGCTGTCTACCGTAAAAACTCGCCTAAAAATGTGGAATGGAATGTCTGGTTGACTCGAACAAATTGTATTAAGTTAAAATTGTTATCATTTCTGTACAACAACTATTATTGTAACTCTATATGAAATTATATTATATTAGATATATTACCTTATTTATGTATTCTGTTACATATGTTGTCTGGTTTGTTTTCTGTATATTTACATTATTGTCTAGCATTTTGCTATTCTTTCCATATATAGGTTGTGGATATTGCCCTAAAATTTGTGAGNTTAGTGATCTAATTAACACGAAATGAACTTGAGACAAATGATGGTTTCTTTGAACGATGAGAAATGATTTCCAGCATAAATGAGGAAGTTAGTATTCTTTCTGTGTGGGTGTCCTTAATTTACGAACAATGCCAAAGATATGAAACACTTAGAACTTTGAAAGAGGTAATAATGCTATTTTTCACCCTGAGGTATATTACAGCAAAGTCTGCTACTATATACATGTAAGAATCTCTCAAAGAGGGTAATTAGATGAAAACATATACATTTAAAATTATATAGCAAACGTAAAATTTTGAACACGTATCGGAAATATGAGTGTGTTTGTCCAAGATTAATCTTCCCTCTCACTGCGTAACCGTAATTTTTGCACGAAGAAAATTTCGGATAAGTATAGCTAACTATTGAAGAGAGGTCATTGTTCCCCTTGGGGAAAAACCAAAGCTGAAAAATAATATATCAAGCTAGATGCAGTTAATATAGATAGCTGAACGGTGACGGTAAACCTAGATAGGGAACAAATAGGACATTATGAGTATAGCCCTATAGATGATAAGGGAAAAAGATATTTCCACGTAATTCTTGATAAATGATGAATGATTGAGTTTTGTAATAATGAAATAATGTAATATTAAACAGTATTATTAAAAATCTGTACGTATTTTCTTTTACAGAAGTATACTACGATTTGTAGTGAATACTGCCTGTTTACTTTTGTATTTAAAGCAGGAAATAAATACTTAAGAACGACTACTATCGATAATTTTTGTTTATGGCGAGTGACAGACTACTTCAAGACCAAAATGTATATTAAATTACTTCAAGAAAACACAATTGTCGCTAAAACGAACAGATGTTAATGATAAAGAGTCTTTCAGTCTTTCCATTTTGTACCTATTTAGATTTTTCTCCTCCCACACGGAACTGGGAGAAAATTTCTGTTTGATGGTCATCACGACAGAAGGATTTCGATAAACTCCAATGAGTGGACTCATAGAACGTTCCAGAAAGAATCTTAATAGGTATTCGATTAATGTATGAAGCTGGAATTACAAAATCAAGAGATATATACGTACTGGAGATGAGGATGAAAGCGGGTAAGCTATCAGTCTAAAATCAGTATCTCAAGATGCAACTCTCAGAAATCTGATGAAATGAGAATAACTATTCAGGAATAAATAGCTCCCTGAAAAGAAATTTGAAGTCAATTTCAGCCTTAATATATCTTCTTGGCAAAAGAGGGAAGTAGAGTACGACGACTTTTCGAACCAAAGTAAACAAATTTTTTTCTGTTCTTGATCAATGTCATACTCGGACCTGGGACATATTGACATGCCAGATTAATCACTGCACTCCAAAAAATGACGAGGAAACCATTCTCCCATTTCAAGGAAGAATTATAAAGTGGCTGAATGTCAGAATTTGCCTAAAATAATAACCAAAGAGTATTCAAATAGCTATCATCCCCTTTTTCATCAAAAAGGTTTTATTTATACTTATTATCTGCGGTTACATTGCTAAAAATAATGCCAAATGAATCTGAGAAAATCCAGACTGAAACGATAACTTCCTAGTCATAGAAATTCTTAACCGAAAGCCAAATAGCGGTAACTACCTCACTTTCAAGCGTATTCATCACATTTAGCGTAAAATTTTATTATATTTTTATTATTATGTTTATATAATGTATATTTTAAGCTAGAAACGTTAATTAATCGAAATATCCTTGTTTATTTAGTTACGCTACATTACCATAAAATGAAGATTGGTAAGTTCATCGTAGAAACATCACATCAAAGAAAAAAAAGGTTTAAAATGCAAAATCATAATTTTCTGACGATTGCAGGATCATAATCAGTTTTTAAACGTCATCCACACCATATTGAAAAGACGTCCAGAATTTACTTTCCATCATTCCGTTTACTTTGTTACGACTTATTACTTAGGTGGTTTCGTATTCAGATATCAAAAGCCAAAGTGTGCAGTCAGTTCATCAAGAGGATTATGCTCATTCATTGAAATCTGGGTTGATTATGTAATCATATGTATTATGTTAAGATATTTGTACGCTTAACTTTCCAAACTTCTATTCGATTCTCTTTAGGAGACTATTTTCTAAGATACTCATAGTCTTTGAAGTGTTAACTCTTCCAAATTCTTCTCAAGCTAAATTATTTTATTTTTGAATTAATTAAATTTACGGCCCTTTAGTCGGATTTTTTGCCTCAATATCGCCCCGATTACGGCTTTATTCAGTCATTTATAATGTTACATCCTTTTCTCGAAACGTTAGTGGCCATTCTTGTGACCGAACTTCGTGGTTCTACACCACGCCAGGGAAGAAAAAGTCCACGCCGACGAAAGGAGTTCTCTAGAAACGTCCGGAGATGCAAAATAACGAGATGCTCTATTCCCGGATGAAATGGGCCCTAAATGTGGAGGGAAGCGATTCCGAGTTTAGGAGATAATCTTCCGGATCTTGGTCGTCTAGTCGTGACATAATACATTAAGGAGTACGCTCGCTTAATGAAGATGGTGGTATTACCATGTAAGGTCCCCTGAAGACATTTCGATGCGAATTCAAGTATTGAGGAAAGCAAGTAGGATAACGGGATAACAATCGAGATATTACCCTCAGAACTATTGGGCGTATCCTTCGTTTTCTTTGGCCAAAACAGATGTGTCTAGAGTTGAACTTGTACTTGGTTTTGAGCGAAAATATTAGGAGCCACGGTCGACTGAAATATTCGAGCATGAATGAATTCTCCTTTGGGTATGTGTTGGAAACGTTATTCTGATAATTAGACGGGTGGAATTGAAACGAGATAGAACGACAAGTTTAAGGTATAAATATCGCAAAAGAGAATACACAATTAAGGCTTAGCGGTGAAAAGTCAAGTAAAATCTTGAGGGAGGGGATACTTTGTAGACCAGTGGGTCGAAAGAATTGATTCCAAATTTCAAAAATGTCGAAAGAAAAATCTTGAGACTTTTTAAATATATGATTTTACCTAGAAAAAAAAATTGGTGCTCATGCTTCGACACTCATATTGTGTTACACTGAAATTTGTACGTTACATTTGACATAAGTGTCAGAATGGAAAGCCATAAAATAAAATCCGTAAAAACTGATTGAACTTTGGAATTATTTTCAGTAACAATTTTTGTCTCTGAATATATTTACTTTTCATTATGGAGCTAAAACAAGATTAGAAACTTTATTTTCGATGGAAACTGGACTTCTTTCAGTCCACGCAAAATTTAATTTTTCTTTATCCAATTAGAAACGATAATAAGAAGTGTTGCAAAACATGGCTTTATTTGTTACCAATTAAGACTTGCTTGTATTCATCATCTAAAGGTAAACAATAAGAATATTTACTGTACAAGATAGACAAATAAGAACTAGTGAACAGCGAAAGATAAGGAAAAATGAAGGAATATGAAGTGCTCGAGCTCTATTGGTGTAAAACTGATTGCGGAGGGATGAATACCTTATCCAGTTGGACCTGCAAAATCGATAGTTTAGGACAACAATGTAGCTCCACCGGAACGACAAAATTCACCCTTCGAACATAACAACTATTTTCATACACCTGCATATTAAAGACTGTATCAATGGCTTTAGAGTGTTTCTTTCAGGAAAAGCAAAACACATATTTTCAAAATCATTTTTCACTAGAGAGCTAGATCCTGATTTCATCAGCTTAGCATATTCATACTCAACTATTATTAATTATAGCTAATTAGTGATCTAATTAACACGAAATGAACTTGAGACAAATAATGGTTTCTTTGAACGATGAGAAATGATTTCCAGCATAAATGAGGAAGTTAGTATTCTTTCTGTGTGGGTGTCCTTAATTTACGAACAATGCCAAAGATATGAAACACTTAGAACTTTGAAAGAGGTAACAATGCTCTTTTTTCACCCTGAAGTATATTACAGTGAAGTCTGTTGCTATATACATGTAAGAATCTCTCAAAGAGGGTAATTAGATGAAAACATATACATTTAAAATTATATAGCAAACGTAAAATTTTGAACACGTATCGGAAATATGAGTGTGTTTGTCCAAGATTAATCTTCCCTCTCACTGCGTAACCGTAATTTTTGCACGAAGAAAATTTCGGATAAGTATAGCTAACTATTGAAGAGAGGTCATTGTTCCCCTTGGGGAAAAACCAAAGCTGAAAAATAATATATCAAGCTAGATGCAGTTAATATAGATAGCTGAACGGTGACGGCAAACCTAGATAGGGAACAAATAGGACATTATGAGTATAGCCCTATAGATGATAAGGGAAAAAGATAGATGGACGCGAGAGGAAATCAGAGTATTGGAAGGAATTCGATCTCCAACCTCTTTCGATAGCTACAAGGAGGAAGGTCGACAGTTTCTCCGCCATTTGTGTGATGAGGAGCGGAAGAAGCTGAAACAGATAGGAAGACAAAAAGACAAGTCAAAAAGTATCCGCTGGAACAAGTGAGGTACAAGTAGTCTGACAGACGACACTCATTCGAGGAAGAGATAGGAAAAGGCGCAAGTATTTATCAAGAGAAGTCCCCGCGGAACATGGCCATAGAAGCAGGAAAGGAAAGGTGCCAAACTAACTAGTCATGTGGAGATTGCCTCGGCGTGGCTGCTGTGAAACATCCGTAGTGAGTGTTTATAAGGATTGGTTTACACATAATCCTTGCCAAGCAGTTCCCTGCATCCGCCCTATATAGTTACGACTCCGCAATACTTACAGATCCTCGTCTCTCACACGTACTCCATCTTTCCCGCCGCCCCTGTCGCATCCCCTCCCTCCCCCTTCCATCGCTTCCGCATCGCTAAACCCTCCCCCATACCATACGCCACACCCTACTTCCGCCACTCCCTCACCCCCGCATTTCCCCTTTCCACGGATTCCCTCCCCCCACCCACCTCCTCCCCCACAACCCTTCCCCTCCGTTTAAACCGAGCCCCCCCCCCCTTTGGGCCCATTACCTCTTATCCTGCAACCATGCCCCTCCACCATGATTCCAGAATTTCCTCTCGTTCAGTTCTATTTCCAGGCGGCCTAAGAATTTGGAATATGCGTATCCCGAGGCGAAATGAAGGAAGAAAGGGATGGAGGCGGACGAGAAGGACAAGAAGGTTCGTGTAGGGATACTTTGTGAAGGGGAAAAAAAAAGGTCGGGGAAAATCGGCCTGGATTTAGCGTCACCTCATATTATTCTTGGCTTTAAAAAGTATTGTGCCGGATAAGTTACTCTTTCTCCGGGGCGGAGGGAATGAGGTACCTGAAGCGCATCGCCAGGCGACCGGTGGTGCCCTCGGGCGGCCTCTCCCCGCACCTCGCATCCTTGACTCTCGCCATCCCCTCGGCCCTCCTTACTAAATTATTAATGAATCGGCGTAAATATTGCGACGTCCGAATAAAAAGAGGCCTTCCCACGAAGCGGTCCGTGGAGTGGTTGATGCGATATCTCCCTCGGGGGGACAAGAGATACGGCCCTTTCTTTCCTCCGGCGTTCCTTCGCCGTGTGCTCTCCTTTTCGACTGTCGACACGTAATACGGCGAGTCGTGGAGCATTCCCCAGCGCCATTCGTCGAACGATTTACACGAAAAAGCCGGGGGGTTTTTTCCGCCGTTCGCCCGGATCGGTTACGGAGTCGAGGTTGGGTTCTTCCTCGGCGCTCCGCTTCAGCGCCGCCAGGAAGGAGATTTCGCATACTTAGAAATAGATTTATCGCCGAAAATATGGAGGAAATCCCATAAACATGTCTCCGAGTGATCGCGACCCATTCCCCCGGATTCTCTTTCGCCCTTCCAATTTCTCATCGTGCCGTAAATATTGGATGCAGGGACGTGATGGAATGTCGGGAAGAGCGGAAACTAGAGGGAGGTCCAATGGCCATGTATCGTCCGAGTCGGCTGTCTTTTGGATTGAAGAGTGAATCACCGACGCACAGTGGGCNAGTTTATCTCAAAGTATTTCAAATAGGCCTTCTGTCGTTGCATTGCTTGGCGGCAAATGTTTCGATATACTCGCGCTAAAATTTCCTGAGTACGGCCAAACTTAATCTCAAATTCTTCTTAACGAAACGATTGGAAAAATTGTTTCCATTTTGTACACCTTAATACAGAAGCAAATGGCGACAGGAATGAGATGCCGCGAAGACGGTATAAAAAATGTTCATTGCATTCATTTACGTTCCCAGCTCTGGCAGAATACGAAGATGACTCAGATTACAGGATGTTGAGTCCTGATGTTGAATTATAACGAAAAATTTGTCAGAATGGATTAGAATAGAATAGAATACGTCTTTATTCAGGGCGAGATTGAGACTAATTAGTCTCTTCTTGGCGTTAGGGTGTGTAAGGATGGGTGAGGAGGTACGAATTTAATCTTAATAATAATAATAATAGGAAACAATTATAACAACACTAACTTCATAAATGGATGGAAACCAATTAAAGCGATACCTTGGCTTATGAGGGCTAATGAAATTTTCAGTTGAAGATCTTTTTCGTTGTTTTTGTACATGGGTACATATACGGGATACGGATTCGGAGAACGATTTTTTTTGGCGGATGCGTACAATATTTAAAAATACATGTGAGAGGAAAAAATCCTGGGATAAAGACTGAGTGTTATAATATCTAGAAATTCATAAAAAGAGAGTAATTCACTGGTAGTTAATGTATGTTTTGGAATTTGAGAGTTTTTCGAGAATTACTTTTAGACAAACGACAACTGGATCCTGGAGCGAATTATATTCGATTTTCTATGAATTACTTTCTAGATATGAGAAGAATCGATCTATCAAATTCCTGGGTGAGTTTCACTTTCTAACTTGAATAATTTTTATGTGGGAATTTTGATTTTTACGTGAGAGTTCCTCGGAACCATTACGCGTATTCATTGATAGCACCTACAAAATTTTAAGGAATAACAAAATCTGCTTTACGCTCTGACAGTTAAACCAGAGTTCTTCCATCATTTGTGTTGTACATGATGACTATTGAGGGGAATTCAAAACTTTTATCTCTCCTATCTTACATTCTCGACACATGACACGCACCGTAGTGCTATTGTTATTATCATGTCCTTTCAGATAGGCCATAAGCCAGGTTGTAAGGTTTTTACAAGTTAAAATACATTACATGAAGTACATATAGTTATGTAAGCGTCTTTTTTTTCTCCCCCCGCCCCA
>KZ308322.1:797275-918845 GCA_000376725.2 Ladona fulva
GTATAATAATAATAATAATAAATCGTCTTTATTTACGGGCGAGATTGAGACTAATTAGTCTCTTCTTACATCTAACCCTTAGTCATTGTACATAGAAAGAAAGAGGTATTGGGAGTTAAACTAAAAAGAAGGCAATAAAAGAAGGAACTACTATATGGGTTTTAAAAAAAAACCTAAGTCTGCACTTAGGAAAAAATAAACTAAAACCCTGCAGGAAAACACCCACGTGAAGGGGGGCGTGAAAAACCTGCGAAACCTAAACAATCTTATAAGTTAAAAGTAATGTCCATTCTTTGGATAAAGTATCTACGTTGTGCGTAATATAAACCTCGTACATTTTTACTTGAAAAGATAGGGTGTAATCGGATCTGAAGAAAATCAACATTTATTCTCGTACAAATCCTCCGCGAAATGAACTTTTCACGAAAAAACTGGCTCGGCAGAATTTTTACTCTCAGAGGATCTGTTCATAGGTCTCTATTGATGTCTGCCTCCACGTTATATTAAAATTTTGTCTGGCGAAATAAAACCTAAATGCGGAAGTGCCTGGAGGAGGGCGGGAATCATAAATCTAGTAACCTTTGACGTAAGCGTAAAGCTCAGAAAGGTACGATAAAGCTCTCACCCTGTTACGCTTAAATGAATGCCAATTGAGCTTAGATAGGAATTACTCCACTCGCGTTATCCTCTCATATGATTACATCATTGGTAATTCTGTGCGTAAGTTCTGGGATTTAGGGTTCCGATTAAGAAGCCTACAGTTTATTCCTAGAGTGGATGTTTCGATCTCACTCGATAGAAAGTGATACAGTGAATCCTTTCTCCCAAAGATCTCAAGGGATAAGTGAAAGACCTTTGGTGCTTTAAATTTAACGTATGTAAAGGCTTTTATGTCTAAGATTAGACCTGAACGTTACATCTCGAGGGTATATCGGCTCGAATCGCAACGGATAGCAACTCGGGGGAATCTTTTTGTCGGTGAGAGGAGGAAATAAGGTTGATTTGTATGTGGTGAATGAAGCTTCCGAAGCTCTCAGGGATGTCCCGCAAAATAATTTCATGCTTGCAAAGAGATTAAATAATAAGATGTTTTGATTGTGGCTTCGATAAGTTTATCTCAAAGTATTTCAAATAGGCCTTCTGTCGTTGCATTGCTTGGCGGCAAATGTTTCGATATACTCGCGCTAAAATTTCCTGAGTACGGCCAAACTTAATCTCAAATTCTTCTTAACGAAACGATTGGAAAAATTGTTTCAATTTTGTACACCTTAATACAGAAGCAAATGGTGACAGGAATAAGATGCTGCGAAGACGGTATAAAAATGTTCATTACATTCATTCACGTTCCCAGCTCTGGCAGAATACGAAGATGACTCAGATTACAGGATGTTGAGTCCTGATGTTGAATTATAACGAAAAATTTGTCAGAATGGATTAGAATAGAATAGAATACGTCTTTATTCAGGGCGAGATTGAGACTAAAAAGTCTCCTCATATATCTAACCCTTTGTCATTTTAAAAGTGGATAAAGAAAAAATAGCAATAAAAATAGAAAAGGAAGAAACTACAGAGTGGATTTGAAAAAAACCCTAAGTCACGTACCTCACCACGAAAGGAAACATGTAGGGTCCATATGATGGATACATAGGATGAACTTAAAGTCAACAACGTTCACGTGTTCATTTAATGTAGCGCTCACCGAGAGTCGAAAATAGAGTGCCTTTTTAGAACCTTAACTGCCAAAGCATTTTATCGAAACATCATACATATAGAACTGTTTTGTCATGATAATCTTTCACTTTGAATTCTTCCTTTGCATGCTCTACATTCACTCGAGAACCACCAACGTAATCTCAAAATGATGAGTGTGATTTTCGTTGATTAAATAGCTATTTCCCCTTATCATTTATCAAATCGAATATTGTTTTCTTGGGAGTCATTAAGTTGTAATTAGCATGGCTTTCATCTACTTTAATTTCCACGTTGAAACAGGCGGTCTACTTGTATACTACATAATAGAACAGCTCTCTTTAGTACAGTCATGGCCTAAATTAACGCAACACCTAGCGTCGTGACGGAGCGGGAGATTTAGAAACTAACTGCGCTGAGGAGTTTACAGTACACTCTGACAACAGTGTCAGAGGGGGGGGGGACAGCCCATNGTCTCCCACTTGGCTATCCGGGAGCCCTGAACTATTCCTTCTTACGCCAACGTACTTGCGGCGCCTGAGAGTTAGGCAACCCACTCGCCCTTCTCGTCGTGCACCAAATCTAAGTGTCTCAATCTTATCTATTCTCTCCTCAAAACATCGCAATTCAATATGAAAAGTTTACAACTAACTTTGAGAATATTTTTCCTTGAGAACTGAATATTGAAAGAAATCTTCGTTTAACTGACAATAAATCGAAGCCATTAAGGTTAAATTTCACCTTTTTGTAACATTTCTTGTGAAAAGATTGGAGAGGGGTCGAAAGCCATAATGGTACAAAAACTGTACTTCTTGGCAAGAGTGCAACTCAAAGAAGACTAATGAAATTCAGAGATTATTTTAGAGTCGACTAAATGGAAATTTTCGCATAGGTTGCGTTTGCCATCACAAACGACAGCAACTTTGGATTTTCAACCATACTGGCCCATGATCATCCATCGGAAAGTTACTTATGTTCCGTAAAAACGGATTAAGGTTTAGATTAGAGCTACGAGTTGGGTTTTCCTTTCCTCAATTACTTCCTAGCTCAATAACGTCCAAGCTTCCTAGCTTCCTAGATAGCTATTAGGAAAGCTACCTGCCTAGGTTCACGCTGAACTGTAACAAATTTCTTGATTGAAAAACTTCTTGAAAACTGATCTTATGAATATAAATAAACCATTTCTTCAATTTATAAATTAACGTGTTTCCCCATGTATAAACGCTCCCATGCATAAGACGCACCTCGATTTTGGGACCCGGAAAATGGAATTGGCTTTCGCTCTTGCTTTCTTTCGCGGCGACCATTGAATAAGGCGCACCCAGTTTTTAGATCCGGAATTTTTAAAGAAAAAGTGCGTCTTTTGCCTGGGGATATACGG
This sequence comes from Ladona fulva, assembly GCA_000376725.2. Lineage (NCBI taxonomy): Eukaryota > Metazoa > Arthropoda > Insecta > Odonata > Libellulidae > Ladona > Ladona fulva. The sequence goes on from KZ308322.1 coordinate 800,346, forward strand.
TATTTAGCAAGTCGGTAGTTAAAGCTGAATTTGATGCTGTAAATCGGGGATGTCCAACTTGCAGCTTTTCAGCAAATTGCATTGAGGGCAGTACATATAGTATATGAGAAGAAGAGTTTATAACAAATTAACAGTTGTCATGAGGCAAAAATGTCCACAAACCATGTTGTGTTCTTGATAAAATTTTTTAAATGCTTAATTACTAAATGTTACTATTCAATAAGAGAGTTCATTGAAGATGCTGACATAAATATATTCGTATAATAAGAGGTGTAGTCCTGCACAAATGGTAATCACTATGTTACGTTATATATTTTGTTATATCTATGAATATACCTTGCTACTTTTGTGTATAATTTTACGTGTATTTTCAAATTTATGCATTTCTAATGCAAAAACTGTAATTTTAAAGAGGGCAATGCAACCATAAGCATAAAACATATAAAAAGACGAGATATCAACTAGAAAAGAAATTTTTATTTTGATCTGTTAGGGATACAAGTGTTTTGTAATTAAAGTGTTCTATACTATTTTATTCTGTTCATATACTAAAAGTCTAATGAGTATGTTACTCAGAACGCTTCATAAAACTCATCTTAAAGTTTAACGACTGGAATGGAAGGAAATTTTGGCGTAAATGAATCCTCCGAAAAAGCATTCTACTCACTATGGATGCCGTTATAACAAAACAATTAAATAATTGATTTTTAGTTATCATCAACACTTAAAATAAAGCGAAGTACATTACCTTCGGTCCGCTAAGTCTTTACAGATGCTAAAACAACTCTCTATTCGTACTTACTGTCTCCATTAGCTTCTGTTCCCCTCTTCTAAGGTATAATCGTCTCTGACTAACTGCAATTACATTAATCAGAATAGTAATGCTGTAAAACCTCATTTAGCTGAATTTATGTTTACAATCCCTGTCATTGAGTTTTGCATATCTGAAGTCGAAATGCGTAATCTATCTTTAATATCGCAATGAAGATGAAACATTTCCTTTTCCATGACAGAAATGCTTCCCATCTGTCTTTCATAGACGGTCAAAAATAATTTTTACTGCATAATCCTTCATAAACTAAACGGTATCATAATTTCAATAGGTTAACTACAGGAATTAAGGGAATCTCTTTCCTCTAATTTGCTGCAGGTAAGTTAATTTCAGCGATACTTTTGAGATGCTACTTTGGAGCTAATCATAAGCATGAGAGTAAGCTATTACGACGAAAGTTGATCAAGAAACGATAGAGAAAAGAAATCAAGAAAGCCAGGCGTAAATTTCTGCTCTTAAAATTACGCGTAACACTGAATTAATAATACAATTAATGACCCATCTAAAAGTTGGCAATAACCACAACCTAAACTACGGTACAGACATTGGTGAGGTGACTCTAACTAGTCTCTATCTTACTCAGTAGTATTTAACACTGAGAAACGCGATATCAACCGGAGGGTTCAATTGTTTCTGCACCAAAATTTAATCTTTATAAATCACTCAGGGAATATTACAGGGGCATTCTGTATTTCAGCGTGTTAAATTTTTAGTTGTAAAAATGACATGGAGATGACAGCACATGTGACCTGTATAGTTTCATGAAAAGCGCCAACCCCAACCCCAGCCGACCCAATTCAGCATTATATATAGTAAATAAATTAAAGTTGATAAAAAAGGGTTGGGTAGATTTATAGAAGGCGGTTTTATGTATTACTGCCATCTCCATGTAAATTTTCGAACAAACTAAGCAGATAATTTAACGCACTAAAATACAAGTTCACCCTTTGCAGAACCAAAAAGAACCTCGGTTTACCTCGCAACGAAAGGTACAGTGGAGATGTCCTTTGTACGTACACACAGCGACGCAAAAAACATCGTAAATCCACGTGCAGATGGCGGCGACTTGAGAGAAAGAAAAAGACACGGAAATCATTCCGCGAGACAACACCAAAACCATGCTTTTTCACGACATCCACCACTTCTCACCAGGAACAGCTGCAGCAACAGCACCAACAGAGGCAGCATGGCTTGGATCCTGACCTCTGAGTGCCTCCCTCCGTCCCCCCATTTCCCCCCGTTGAACCGCTCGGGGGCATGGTCTTGTTGTTCTGGTGTCCTCCGGCTACAGACACGCCTCCGCTGCCCCCGCCCACCGAAGAATTGTTGGAAGAGGTGCTGCCTCCCCTCAGTCGACACCCACCACCACCCCCACCGCCTCCGCCCCCGTTGCCTCCGCCTCCGACAGGACCGCCTCCTACACCGCCGCTACTCAAGGGTCTTCTCTCAACGGCAGACATCTGTAAGATTAATCGGAGGTGGATTCAATTAGGGGGATATATTTACGCAACTGACGCTTAACGAGTAAAATTTGCCCAAACAACGGACCGCGAGAAAGGGATTTATTTGAAAGGTTAACAAGTTGCATCATTCGTCGGCCACAGGGTTTGCGAGCTGGCCTGCCCACACAGGGATCCTGGATTCGAATTCTAGAAAGGGCACTACTTGATAACTTTAAATGTACACCTTCACTTAGCTACCGTCCGGGTACACAAGGACTCCTAATGATAACTTTTACTATCCCTTATACAAAACTACCGCTTTCCAAGGATCTTTTATTGTTTGTGCCATTCATCTTTGGGATTCCCAACCAAATAGTATAAGAAATGCACGGAGTTTACACAAATGTAAATATTAATATTACGCATATCTTCTGAGACTAAAATATAATTGTATATTTAAAATTCTATGTATATTATATCATTCTAAATTATATCATATAATTATGTTTTTGTTTCACTGCGACAATGTATAAGGATTTGTTTGATATGTTTTGATTTTGTCCTTAGGTGGTCTTCTGCCACAGGGAATTCATAATAATAATTATTATTATTAAAAAAAGGGCATGTGCTCTCGAGTGGGTCGGTTATTGCAATGAATTTCATAGTTTAAAAATCAAGTTCTGATTATTGCTGAAATTAAATAAATGTCACTGAATGTTTCGCAATTTTCGCAATTCTTTATTCCGATGTCGATGACACCCTCAGATGTTTGGCTGATGATCTAAAGTTAGTTTTTAACATCAATGTTGGTGTAAAAATTGTAATTTTACGTTTTTATCATGTTTTTGGCTGCCTACTGTTAAATAAGTCATACTGTCATAGGTCGTAAGTTCATTTCGCTTGATTGTAGTGGATTGTATTCTCACATTAATTATTCATAATTGGGAAATACTCCTAAAGCCGTATTCGCAAGTTATTGACAAAAATATTTACCCCGTGACACTGAGATAGGGAGGTTGAATCACCTCCAACGAATCTCAATAGAGATTAAAAAGGTTTGAACAGAAAACCTTTTCGTGTCAGATTGCTCAGAGCGCTGTCGTAAAATGACGTGTTTAAGAGTAAAAAGTCAAAATTAGTAAAAACTATCCGAGTCTAAAAACATAAAACGTGGACAACGTTTTCATTATGTGAAAAATACTTTAAAAAACCGAAAGAACCACGAAGCGACCACAAGAAAAGCAAGGGAAAGGGTATAGGTAACATTACACGTTAAGGCGTGCACCTATATCTTCTCCTAGCGTGTTATCCTTAAGGGGGGTCCTCCTTTCTACCACTTTGTATGGCCGATTCCTCCACGAGGACGTTGGCAGTGGACGATGCCGCACAGTCGGACGAAAACACTTTGCCATTGCCTACAGTGTCTCCCAAAAATGGCTTGAGAATATGTTCTGGCTCGATGGCTTAATTGGTTAAAGCATCTGCCCGGATAGCGGAGGATTCCAGGTTAGAGTCATGGTCCTGTCAGTCTTTTCTCATGTACGTTTTTCCTTGGCACAAGAAAAACGTTAAGAAAAGAAAATTCGGGTGTAACCCCGGAAAAATGAAATGTATAATAAGTTAAATTATTTTGAAGAGCCAAAAGTGTAACTTGCTGAAGAGAGACCAAGGTTAGTGTAAAAACAATCTAAAAGCAAAAAGCAGCAACGGAATTGTAAAAACAAAATGTCTCATCGCTCATTTTTGGCAGATCAGTTTTGTGGTGATACTCATTTTCTTTTCTCATTTCTGTTGCTGCTATTTGAATTTATACCGTTTTACACTACACTTGGTCTCTCTTAAGCAAGTTATTCTTTTTTTGGTTCTTTAAAAAAATTTTACATCTTATCTTTGCAGCAAAACGTATATCGCGTCTTTGTATTGCTGTGTGGAGTAATAATAGTTTTTTGAAATATTTTTTTAACTGGGTGGCACTTTGTCTGAGTTATAAATTTATATCCTTCAAACCGCAAAAGTTTTGGAAACCCTCACTTACTTCCACAAATGGAGAAAGATGAAAAATCACAGATTTAAATAATGCATAGACCACGTATCATGTATATATAATGGAATCTATTTTATTCGTGATTTCACAGATATTAAGAGTTTAAGCATTTCGATTTCACGGACAGTGACGACTTTGAACTCCAGAATAAAGAATAAGAACTCCGATGGTCTTTTGATTCCTGGAAACTTAAAAAATAAACGAAAATTGTAACTTAATGCTTTACGATGAAACCTAAGTCAGGCTAGGCCAAAATGAGGATAAAGGTTTCGTAGTCGACCAACGACAAAGATTCTTTTCACCTGATTGAATAAATTAGAGGTATATTCGGATTAATTCGGATTATGCTTTAATTAGTTTTACCGCCTCTGACTCCAAGCAGAAATTTTCTCTTTGAGTCATGAATTATTCATATCCTAAAATTTGACCTTTCATTTTGGTCGCATTTATTCTTAATGATTCTATTTATGAGCAATGGTGGCACAATAAAATATATCCAGTGTCTATTTTCAAATTCGTTTTTTACAAAGAGTGGTCAAAGGTGGAAGATGAAATGTTTTCGGTGACAACTGACAGGAGAATGTTTGAAGATTACAAATGCCGAAGGAAAACTCAGGACGCGAAACAACATTTACTCTGACTCATTAGAACTCAGCCAACTGCTCGTCACTCTGCATTCGCTATGTATCGTGGAGCAGCGATAAGTTCTCAATGCAGAAGGGGCGACTACTGAAAACGCATCTGATAGAGACCCCAGAGGAGTGATATTTCTATATCAGTTGTTTACACTCTTTACGCAACTGTGATCAGATAAAGATGTGGACCGACTAGTGCCTCCCACCGGCAGATTAAAAATGCATGGGCACGGGCAGATTCAAATAAGATGCCCTACGCCGGGAGCTATGTATTTAACTGTACCAACAACCCCTCAGTGTTACAGCTGCTGTGATTAAACTCAGAATCGAGATTCATCCGACCTTACGTATCATAATAGATACTTAAATATGTATAAAGACAATTTGTATGTTTTTATAGAAAAGCAAAGAAGTTTTAAATGGTACAAGAGTTATGAGCTGTTCAATTCTGGGTGAAATATATTTTGCCTCTGCCAGTAGCCACAGCTTTGGCATTTGGTATGTGAAGGGTTTTTAGGTTGAACAAGAACGTCAAAGAATGGAATAGAGTTGAACTAGAAAGATGGAAGATGCAGAGCCGGCATTAGGTTGAACGTCGCCCGCTTGCAGAACCGAAAGCACAGCTCCAAACATTACTGTACGGGTAAGAAATGTACGAGTACATCGAAAGAAATAATTCGGCGCCCCTCGAGAATAATACAATAAAGCATCTGAAGAGCCGCTTCCGCCGGCCCTGGATATATGCTGAGAGTGTTAGGCCCGTATACCAATACTTAAAATAGAATTAAACTCATGTTCATTTAAGGGCCCGGTATTATATTGTTTTGTTAAAGTGAATATTATAGTTTATCTCCATGTAAGTGTTTGGGCTTTGTTGGTGTAGCAAACGCAGAAATAGACTAAGCTGATTGAATGTGGCGAATAGGATCCCGAACAAAAGAGAGACTCAAAGTTTAAAGAACGAAGGGATCGTATGAATTGGATATCTTAGAAGGGAAAAATATACGAAAGGATAGAAAATCATGGAGATAGATTGTTCATAAACGTGGTCATTTGTGCGTCCAGAAAGACGAAAATGTGACGGTCACGAACGTACGCATTTTTACAATCAATATGCAAAGGCGTTACTTCGTGGAAGGCCATAGTGTACGAGAGATTTCTTTTCCGTTATTAGGCATTTTTAAGTTATTAACAATGAATGATTGATTGTCATAATTATTAAATGTGTTTTCATGAATGCTCAACTTAAACCCGCGGTAGCACGTATCCGCGGCGAATGTGCGCTCTTTTTAACCTTTCTTTGACATTTTGCACCAAACAGTGGAATTATTTTGTGCCCTCTGTATAATAACGACTATGGTAAAATCCCTCGGGTGGAATTCGCTCTAGGTCAGAAGGAAAGATCATCGACGGAAGCTTTTCGAAAAAATTCATCGGTTTAGAATTTTTAGGCGAATTAGATGAATTGTTATTCCAGTAAAAAACGAGCGCGATCTCCGAGAGGTAACGAAAAAGGGTTACAAGGAATTAATCGCTGAAACATATAGATATTTCTAGATTGTTCTTAGAGCATAGCATCAGAGAAGCTAGTAGGGTAGATTAGGCATTATACTAACATAACCCCTGCCGTACGCCACTAGTGGTTTGCTGGGTATAAATCTAAAAAGATTTACGTCTATAGACGTCAATATCGCGACGTGTAATAACTAGTTTTAGAGTAACAGGGCCTTCTATTAATGTTTCATCCATTTCTTTGTAGATATTCACCAACAAGGCAGAACATAAAAAAACCTCTCTGATTGCGAAAGACCGATCCGCAGAAAGCATACAATATTCACTAGGTCCTCTCGCTAACAGCAAACGAATTTTTCCGAGGAATCAGAAGGGATGATTATTTTAAGTCGAATAGTCTCTTTATCTTCGTTTCTGAGTGTATTCATTTTAAAAATCTTCTTGATGTTTTGTTTATAATTATATAGTATATCTATAGTAGTATAGTGCAGGAATCGGCAAGCTATGACCCCCGGGTCATAAAGTGACCCATTCGATAATTTCAAGCGACCCACTCGATTCCCAATGCCGATATGAGATTTTCACTACTTTAATGACGCCGACAAAAATGGAATCGCGCAATGCGAAGAGGAACCGCGTGAATGCAATGGATCAACGAATAAACAGAAATCAGGGATAATCCAAACTTTCTCTTCAATTTCTTATGACGTTCATAATTACTTTGTAGAGAGATGTCAATGACGAACTGCAAGTCCTAAGCATCTCCCCAAGCGACAAGGCATGGCCTTTTTAGAAGCAACAACAACGTTCGTAAGGATGTAAATAAACAATTCATTATCATTTACGCACATATTCCGTTATTTTAAATCCTTTCATTGGCTCGTTAAGAGTTTCCTTCGGATCCTTTTAGCAACAATAATTTCATTGCAGTCGTATTTCTGTACTGCTTTCTTCAGAACGTCCTACTGTAAGTCCCGCTTTCTTTAGAACGCGAAAATACTCATTTTGCTGAATTATACAATCATACAATTATACAATCATGCACGGATAATCCACCCACGGATAATCGGGAGTTCATTGTTTGTAGCACTGACCCGAAACGTCTTCCTAACTGTCACGTTTTGTGTGATTTTGACCCGCAACCGATAAAGACTGCAGACGCCTGGTTTAGTACGTATATAGAAGTCAGTATACCTTAGCCCTTTCGCTGCGTATTTGGATTGTATGCAGCTTTAGGACTATGAACGTCAAATCGATTTTAGTCGATTGTCGCAGCGAAAGGGTGAGTTAAAAAGCCTTGACATACTCACACGTTACATTTTCACTAAAATAATTCATAAAGCAATTTTTCGGAAGCCGTTCTTTTCCCCAGTGAGCCTGCTATGGCGTGGTGAGAATAAGTGTTTTAGATGGCGAATTAAATTAAAGGGGAACAGAATTCAAACGAAAAAATTGGTCACAATAAAATCAAAGAGTTTTGCGCTTTCGGATGATCATAGATGGATAGAAAACGGAATGATCAACGTCTAAGAAGTTCTCGCTCCTCAACACACAGAACTGAAGGCAGAGAAAATCGAAGATCCTCCACTCGTTTCCTCTGCACCGCGCACTAAATTTCTATCCGAGAGTAAATTTCCGCGTAATTATGAGGCCATTCTCTCGCGCGAGAAATATCGGAAGCGCTTACAAAATCTTAGCTTAATTTACGGGCGCACTCGAGTTTTCCCATTCGCACTGGAGGGGCCTTTCGCGTTCTCTTTTTTCATAATTGGCCGCATTCATCTCCGCCACGTGCTAGATCCTAAACAGTTTCCGTCGGAGAGTCCCCCATCACGGCCGTGTTGAAAGCTCGAGAGTCGCGGGAGACACGGCATTCAGGCGCGCTCATTCGCACACGCATAAATGGCCGGGGATGAGTGGGGAGGTCGCCGGGTCGAGATAGGCAACGGGAGGGGAAGATAGCAGCGATGGGGATAATGAGGGGGTTGTATACTATGGGAAGGGTGAAGAATGAGGGGACCGACCGAATGGGAAACTGAAGGGCATTTAGCCGGGAAATTGGGTGAGGCTGAGGGGGGAATGAAAAGAAAGGGGAGCCAAGAACCAAAAGGACAGCGAGGTGAGACGCGAGTGAAAGTGGAGAAAGAGAAAAGAGGGCGGAGAGAAAGACATTAGCGATAAAAATGACATGAGTGTGGTGTGGAGTGAGGAGAACGGGGAGGTGAAAGAATGGTGGAATAGAGCGGAATGCAGGGAAATGAGATAGATAGCGTGGACATGGAGAGGAAATAAGCGGAGAGATGTATGACGCGAAAGAAGGGGTTCGAAAGTGAAGCGTGAAAAGCTGGGAGAAAGGAGAGGACAAGTAGTCCGAATACAGAGAATAGCGGGAGAGCAAGGAAGAAAAGAATTGCGTTAAGGAGAAAAAACAGATGACGAAAATGAACGACCAAACGAAGAGATATTCTAGTATTAGAGAAGAATATTATAGATATACGCAATAATAACACTGTTTCCTTAGGTGTAAGCCAGCTAAACCCAATTATTATAAAGCTCATTGTAGGTCGTTGCGATGAAAGGTTGTGTCTATGTCTATGTAGTTACCCTGCAAATCAATTTTTCGGCGTGTGGCAGGGGGTGCATGCACCATGACTCTACTTCCCTAATCGATTACTTTCGCGGATCGCTCGCGGAAAAAAATGAGTTCTTGAATCGATTCGTTCTAGCATTTATTTCCCTGATCTTTCTTGCATTATCGGAAGGGCCTATGTGACATGGCGTACGCATTATATCGGCTACATCATCTCTGAACGTGCTTTCTCTAAATTTATCCAGTAAATTAATCCTTTGTCGAAATCTTATAACACCTAAAGATTCCCATCTTGCGTCCTGAAGCATCTGAGTTACGCTCACTGATTAATCGTAGTACTTTTTCACGAATCGTATCGCCTTTCGCTGCACCTTTTCTAATTTTCGTATTTGCTAACTTTTTCTTCGCTCCGACTGACTATTCTCTTAACGAAACCGAAAGGTTAGAGAGCAATGTTATTTCACCTTGATTTGGAATATGCGGAAAGTATAAGGTATCTGGCGGGTGAAACGTATACTCGCGAACTAGAGAGTGTGCAGCGAAAAGCGATACGTATTGTTAAGAAATGCTATGATAAAAAAGCAAGCGTTAGGGAAATGCTCTCAGACGCAGGTTGGGAATGAAAGAAAGGAGACTAGAAGCTACGCTGTAATTGGTTAATATAAAGCAATACATTTGCGGAAGACGTAATTGGTATTGTGCGACCCCCCTGCTACTTCGGCCGATCCGACAATGAGCGTAAAATAAGAGAAATATATGAGAGGACAAGTATTACTTTACAACTACTTACATTTCTATCACACAATTGGGAGGAAAATAATAGAGAGATACGGGAAATCCTTAAAAAACACCTGCTATATTTAGAGAACGGTATTTTTTAGAGTAGAAACTTGGATTGTGAGGAAATGAGGGAAGAAATATTTATCCGAAATCCGAAATATGGCTGTGGCTAAGTATGGAAACGAATCTCAAGGTAAAAAGGGAAGAAGCAATGGACGATAAAATAATTAACATACTATGAGTGCTATAAGAAAGAAAAAAAAGTTTAGAATGACAATTTATAAGAATCGACGTTAAAATAGGGTAGAGAAATAGAGACAAACATAGATTCTCATCCAAATTTATAATTCTGATAAAAATATGTGAATGAGTGACGAATAGATATTAATTGAAATAAGTTTAGCTAGCGTTCTTGCTATCAGCTTTGATGAATGAAATATTTTTATTTTCTGTTTTTGTACAGGATAGAATGAAATATACTTCTCATTTCCTTAAAGCTAAACTAAGTCTTGTTCATAGGTGTAATAATACGATCCTTATTGAGGTATGAGTGATGCTGAATAATGTCATTTACCCTGGTCGATTTTGGTTTACTGAATGTTATGAAAAAATGGGTCTTCGAGTGCACTTGTGAACTGGGAACAGTTCCACCTGCAGCATTTTGACTCGGTGAGGAATGTAATGGCAAACTACCTCACTCCTCATTTTACTAAGTAAGCCTATTTCCCCGAAAGTGTTCGTGTTGATAATTTTGGAGGGATTGAGGACCCAAAAAGCTTCCGGGCTGATGATTTTGTAGACAGTCGGTAGCAGAAACAGCAGTTGGAGAACATGGTTCAAATGAAATCTGTCCGAAGAGTATTTCACCAAAGTAGAGAAGAAACGGCGACAATGAAACCTAAACGCATGGTTAACATCCCCATTGTTTTCCATCTCCTTCATAGTTTACATGCAATAAAACTATAATTGGCTATTAGCAACTATATAACACTTCAATATCAGTTCAGTATATGAATAAACCACTCACGGACATTAAAACTCAATTTTCTGAACGATTTTATATACATTCACTGTGATGGGTACGTCATATTCATGCGCAATTGCTGACATTTACCTCCTTAATATGCCGAGATTCGATTGATTTTTACATGGATAAGAGAGGAACAGTAGACTTACTTTACGATGGGTCTCAAACACTTCTTATGACATATCTCCAAAACGAGCACATGAGGTCAGCAGCTATCGAAACTTGAGAAATATTCGCGGAGCTAAAATCAATGCTTAAAAGTAATGTTGCCGAATACATTCGCCAGATGGAGTTCCCGCAACCAAACTAATCCAATCTTTGTTTTAGATGAATTCCTTGAGACATACGCTTTTAATTTCGCTCTTCCAGAAGGCGGCTGTGATGGCCTGCAGAAGAGCAGGGTTAAACCTCATTTCACGAGAGTTGGAAATGAAATTTATGCCCTTCGGTCGAAAAAGGTAAGATTGGAATGTGGTCTCCTTTTCCTTCGAATGATGTGGAGATGAATACCATTACCATTAAACTGAGTTATACAAGACGTGTTCCTTCGTCATACAGAAATGAGGATGGTTTCATAAAGGTATGGTTTATACTATTTCTGAGTTGGAATCATTTCCTTCCTTTATTCATTCAGTCAAGGTTACGTTTAGGCTTAATTTACGATAATAGTATGAAACATGCTCTGCGTAAGGAACTTCGCAAATGAAATTATCATTCAGCCTACTGCATCAGTTTACGTTGAAAACACAATGAGTTGTCCAGAGAAACTTATTACATATGAAAAGTTATTGTAATAATGTTAATAATAATAAATCGTCTTTATTTGAGCGAGATTGAGACTAAATAACTCCTGTTCCAACCAACCCATAAATTGTTGTCAGCATGTAATTCATCCATGAAAAGTACGGCATGGAGAATGGTTTCACAACTTCATGGATGCGATCAAGAATGAAAGTTAGTTGTGAGTATAACCATGGAAACTCGAAAAAAAAAATGATGAAAGGAAACGAATATGCAGTGGACGATAAAAGCGAATTTTACGACCAAAGGAGTTTCCCGTTAACATCAAAGTATTTCAACATCTCCTGAGAGAAACTAACATTTACCTTATCAATCAAAGCGTTATCGGGGCTTACATCTTAGCCCTCATCCACCGTTTCCATTTTTGGAGCATAAAATTGTTCACGTGAAAGAATCACGCAAAGATATTGGAACTTTTGTTAGATCGATTCCTTCCCTTTAATTGAACAATGAATCTCATCCGAATGATCCAAGATTCTGTATTTAATTCTGGTGGAGAAATGTACGAGGTAAAAAAGCTTGGCTATTTATACCTAAAATATAGACAACTGTCTTCGATATTTCCTGATGAGTAAAATGTTTCATTTGGAGGCAGAGGAATAGAGAAAGGAAGAAAATATCATGATACTTAACAGGTAAAATTAGTTTGAAGAAAAAATGATGATAACGATTCCATGTTACATCAGTTTATTAAAGATATCCTACAAAAATCCAAAGCACTACAGCATAGAGTTCGACTTTCTCCAATAAACCCACCACCAACACCAAAAAAGAAAAATAATATACGTCAATTAATAATCATTACTCTGTTTTCTTATTTAATAAGTTCAAAATTTACCTTCACATATGGTACTTTGCGTCTACATTTTTCGTAATTCTGTTCTCGAAAAATTCTGCGTCTTCTAATTTTTTTATCACTACCAAGTATATTAGTAGAAGCCCTAGCTTAGGAATGATAACCATTTAACTACCTTTCTGGAATTCCACCCCTGATAATACTATACTAGAAGTATGCAGTAAGCGATACTTTGGCTAACGAAGATAATTCGAATTTGGGAATCACATTCGATACCCGAAATCTTCGTTAGTCGAAACGTTTTGTCATCAGGCGTCTCTCTGACTTGAACATAACCCCATTTGGGTATGTAGTTGTCCCCTATGTGATGTGGTCAGCTCATTTCTTTGCCACACAGAAAAGATAACATACAGGAATGGGCCGAGCATTCATGTTTGCTGGTTTATGTTAGCGCATCGTTTGCTGGTTTATGTTAGCGCGCATCCACCAAAACATTGGTTAGCCGAGTCCGAAACACGGAAAAAATCTTCATTAGCCGAAAAATTCGTTAGCCGAAGAATTCGTTAGCAGGGGCACTCGTTAGCCGAGGTATCACTGTATTGATACATTACAAAAAAAGATTTTATTACCTAAGATTAAATTTTGTTTATCTGAGAAAATGAGTGAGCTAATTTAATTTGCTTGGCCACTTCATAACACTACTGCAAAACATTTTTCGTTCTTATATTTAGCGTCTTCCTTATAATTTCTCATAATTTATTTTTCTTATTTCTTTCTTGAACAGTGTTTCCTCTGTCTCTTTAGTAAAATTATTACTTATACTACCAAAGATCATACGTTGCGACTGCGTATTTGAAATGTACTTCGAATTGCGTTCATATTTACTTCAATGCTTAATTCAAATTAATGTAATTCGATTGTCGACCCAACTCTACTCGACCATCGATTCGTTTACTCTAGTAAAACTTTTTAATCCTTAAGTTGCTAAAGGTATTGATAAACATCATTATTACAGTAATAATAATATGTGTTAACGGTAACCGGTTGAAAACCTCCTCGCTTGTATGCATTCTCCGTATATTTTTCTTTACTCCGGGGGTTATGTGGGATGTACGACTCATCGACCCTCCATCACACCTTGTCGCTCCACACGATGACGTCTTTTTCCTTTTTATGAGACGTCAGACGTCGTCATGACCTTTTATAGCGTTCGGCGATTCCTGGCGCAAAAGGAAGGTCCTCTTAATATTGCTCCGTTCTACTGTCAATCTATCTTATCTCGCGGCGGCCTACGTGGACAGCTGGCTTAATGAACCTGCCTGCATCTTCTTCGATCGCGTCACACCGCCGCCCTCCGACATTTGGGAGTCTGAGAACTGAATACTCCATTTCTTCGACATTATTGTTCCTTGCGTACCTATATTTTATAGTATCCGTCAGCGCTATTTTCTTCTTTTACGCGGTAAGGCGTTCCCGTAAGGGAACCACCTTGCCATCGTTGTTAATTACACAGTAATAAACATGATACGTATAGAAATAAGGCTAAAGGTTAGATTTCACCTTGGAAACGGTGAGTGTTGAAAATACTACATTTCGGTGATGAAACGTATTTCGCTCTATTGAACGGATAAAAACAGCAAAGTCTTCTATCTCCAGATCGGGGGTATCAAAGAAAGGGGTTGTTGAAGACAAAAAGATAAAATTAGTGCACTAATTTTTCTACGTATTACTTTTCATACAACTAACATGCTGACGACGGAAATAATACTTGTGTCAATACGAGCACATATTAAACACCGCCAAATAGCGGTGTGTGGCTCCTAGAGGGCCACACACGGCTCTTACGTATACAATTCTATTGATTTGTACTCTAAAGACCCTTGTGATATCGAAAATGGTAGGAAAATAAATGTAATTACTATCAATCAAATTTAATTTCAATTATATCAATTAAAGTTAATGGTAATAACGATTTTTCGAATTTCTAAATTCTTCAACACTATTCTCTCTGTAAAGTATTCAGCCCGAAGGCCGGTTGGGACCTCATCCCCTCAACCATCAGCTACGAATAGCTAGGAGAGGGAAGTGAGGCTTACTATGCAAAATGAGGAGTTAGGTAGTTTACCCATGCTTTCCTCACTGAGCCAGAGTGTAAGCAGAACAAGTCCAAGTTAGTGAAGCACAATGACTCTACGAGTAACACTTTTCGTAACATTGCATAAGGAGAATCCTTAATTAATGCTATTATTTAGCATAACTCATTCCTCAGTAGCTTCTATATTACCACAGACATGAACAAGACAGTGACAAAAGAATATAAAAGATACACTTTCCTTTATCCAGAACCAAAAGACAAATGATAAATATTTCATTAATCGTGATATGGTAGCAGTACCAACATTATACGATATTAATATTTCAATAATACTAAAACTGTACTCGGTAGATGAAATTATGTCCTATGATATTGAAAACGATTCAGAATTTACTGCCTGCCTCTGAGGTCATTAGCGCGAGGGTTGGTTGGATCCTCAAAAGCCTCCACCATCAGTTACCAAAAGCCCAGTTGAGGGAATGAGGCTTCTAGGCTACGAGTGGAACTAAGTGACCTATGAATAACACTTTAAATGCCGTATAGTAATTAATAACCTAAAGAATGCGAATAATCAACATAGTTCAGCCCGCAGTAACTTTCATATTGACACAACTATGAACGAGACTTATTGTTAGACAAAAATACTGGAACAAGGAGTTAAAGCATAGCAAGTGGGTAGCTCGTTCGTCTTTTGTAGAAATTATTCTGGGTTCGATTCCCGGAGTGGGAACATACATGCGAAATGACCTCAGCTGTCGCATTACTTTTAGAAACACCAATAATGGAAGAAAAATTTTGAGTATTTTCTTTCTTTATCTCTACGTTTTCATATAGCTTGAGGCTTAGATATCTAATCTTTCGTACCATTCTTATTCAATGTAGATGTTCAGGAGGTTCAAAACGGTTTTGACAAAATCAATGAAAAGGAGCCTAAATCAGTTCTTCCGAATGGAATGTACACTGAATGGGCCGAAGTTCGTTTTTTCCCGCGCTAGCAGTTGAAATGATTTGTGAATTCAAATGGGTAGTATCTAAAATGAGAGGCATTGAGCGGTAATTTAAGACCGTTTAGGGATAATTTGGAGGAAATTCGAATTGTGAATGATTCAGACTTTGCGTGACGCGTAACCCCCAATCGCACGAGAAATTGGGATAATCCGGCTCGAAAATGGAATCCATAAAATGGAATACGTCGCGGTTAATGCCACCCCGATTCCGTTCCTCTGTAAATAATAGATTTCTTCTGTAAATTATGTGTTAATCGGCTCCGGAGTAATGCTCGGCGCTCGGGTGAAAATCTCCCAACAATCGGCCCTCCCATTATCCAGCCATAACTACGAATATTAATATTCGTTAAGTCATCGCTAAAATGAGGGCAAATAGGCAAAAACAGTTTCGCTTTTTCAATTAAGCTGTTCATAAATTACGAGATATATTAGAAACGAAAGTGTTAATGAAAAGTAACGAAGTCAGCAGAGGTTCTATTTTCGAAATTTCCGGTACGACTGGAAAAGGAATCTTATTAATTTTCAACAGAATTCTGATTTTCATTTTTTAAATTAAAAATTACATTTCTTATAGAGATGCATATAAATATATAGTTGTATACTGATTCTTATACTCATCAAGTACTCAAATAAAAAGTATAAGATATACTTTCAAATGATTATTGACGGTGAATTCTTACGTTTTTATTTGCTTCATCTTGCTGTTCCTCATTTTAAAATTTCCTGAAAGAGTATTTTTCGCATTATAGCGTTCCTTTTTCAAGCAATATCGAGCTATTGACATAAAACATAAAATAGTAACTCGCCTTCCTTGTACTGTATAAATACATTCACATTATTTTCGCAATGCCAAAACGTAAGTAAACCACACAACAGTGAGTTTCAGAAAACTTCCTGTCTGTTATGGTAAGAATGAAATAATCCGAATGAATTCTTATCGTAATAATGCCAAATAAAATTAAGTTTCAACAATCATCCTTTCGCAACGTCTTAATTATTATCCGAATTTATCTATCTCTGATATTGCGAAAGAATAACGACTTTGGAATGAATGTCTTTGCATTAATGAACGAGATTACGAGTACGACATGCCGACTGGGAGATTTCGTGGATTGAACTACCTAGTTATAGTTAATTTGAAGGTTAGGTTATAGTTGACTTGAATAAAAAAATAAACTTTCCGTAGAGAGAAATATGTATGACTTAAATCACTATCAAGAGTAATTATCTAGTAAATAAGGAGAATTTTAGTGCCAACACATGTTTAAATCGCAAATATTTTCGTTTAATAACAAAATTGACAAAATTAATCTCAGAATTATGTTATAGCCATAATCTGGTCAGGCAATGGCTTAAATTGATGAGGAGATGAAAAATAAACACCAAAAACATGTACAGGAAACATTGAAGGGGTCTATAGAAACTGCAGCTTCTGACTGAAAATAAAATACTTGGCACGCCCAACACCAATATGTGTCATTATTGAAGATGAATCGTTAAATAGACATCGCTAATCAAATAAATGATTTCTCAAATCTTAAAGAGTGACCTGTGAATTTTTATGTCTCACCAAATCCGTCAAATACGAGTGTAAATTGAATATTCAACGTGGTATCGCAAAATTGAGAACTCGAAATATTTCTTCTCTATTAAAGGAATACGAATGACAATGTCTTCCGAATAATTTGAAGTTGAATTTATCGCGGATTTCAACAGATCATCGGCAGCTTTTTATGCTATTGTTTCCATAGGAAGGATTTGATATCGTCAATAACCTCAGTTATCTTAAGTGAGTACTAGTGTTGTTTTTTCAAAGTAAAAACTACTTCGCTATCGTCAGACCTCATCTACTGTGATGCAGATGTGGCCTGACCATTGAATATCTCACTCTGGTTTGTGCAGAAATGTCTTGTATTTATAACTGGAATTTGTGTCATTTTGATGAATGTGGTCTAATGTAACAAAGCCGTCTTACCCAGCGTCTTCCTGTGTCGGAATTGTACAATAAATAAATGTATAACTAATAAATACCGATGGACCTTTTCGAATTCGTGGGTGCAAGTGCCTTCCCAGGATCCCCACATTTGCCGCTTATTTATCTGTTATATATTTATTTATTATACAATTCCGACACAGGAAGACACTGGATAAGGGGGCTATGTTGCATTAGGCCACATTTACCAACTCATAATTACACCAATTTCTCCAGTTCTAAATACAAGACATTTCTACATAAACCAGAGTAAGATATTTATTGGTCTGGTCCCATCTGCATTGTTGTAGATAAAGTATAAAATAAATAATTTAAAAAAGTCTGTTTGCAGACCAAGTTAAAGGTATCTTGCGACCTTCTTGCTACTTTGGCCGATCCGACTAAGAATGCAAATTAAGAGTTTTAGACACAAATTAATCAATTTTAAGAAAACGTTTTACCTAACCACCGATGGAAATAAAATAATAGATAGGTCGACCGCTTGGTGTTTTTGTACCCCCTGCCACACGCCGATGGGCGGCCTGCTGGGTATGAATGTATGTGAAGATGTAGATACGGTTTTATATAATTTTTAAATCGAGCAATAAGTCGTCAGACAAAAACACACCAAAACCACCAAAGAAAGACTTACAAAATCCAAGGCTAATACGAATTTCTCTCTCTAAGAGAGCATCTTCTGAGCATAGACGACAACAGAATTGTGTGCACACAAAAGAGATATCGAAATACGTGTTAGCCTTGGATATTGTAAGTCCTTCTTTGATGGTTTTGATGTGTTTTATTTGTCTGGCTATTACAACCATCAGTGGGTCTTATCTATCTACGAGCAATAAATAGCTTGAAATCCTTCATAGAATGACCCAATGCACATTTTGGAAACCACATCTATGAATTGGATTCAGTGTGAGAGTTCAGTTGAAATGAAAATAAAATAAAACTTCAAAATGTTAAAACTCAACAATTGGATGAGAGTAAGTAGCAGTTACAGTGGATGGAAATTGGATTAAAATTTGGTCTCATTTTTTCCAAGCCGTGTGGTAACAAACGCAATGCAAACCTAACATGAGAAACTAAAATCTCCAGCTTCACGTTAGCAAAAATGAGAAGAATAAAATAAGACACCCGAAGGAAGAAAAGCAATAAACCTTTATAAAGCTCCGTTTTCTAACATACTTACCGACATGAAAAGTCTGTGGCTGATTATATACGTCGAACACGCGTGCGACATGACCTAAGGCCGCAAGATTTATGGGACAGATACGCACGCTCTGAAATAAGATCGTTTCGAACTTAAGGCGAAAAAGGTTTCACCATTGGAGCAGTCGAGACGTTATGGAGTAGCTAACATCGTGGAAAGGTAATCACTGAAACTGCTTCTCTAAATAAATTATAACTAAATTCGCTACAATTATAGGATAATATGAATGATATCTAACTTCAGATACTTAAAATTTAGTGAAGGTGTGATAAAAAATCGAGCAAAAAAGTATTTCTTTCCCTGACCGACGATCCAATTTGCTTCTGTCAACAGTTTTATTGCTAAGCGATGCACGTGGAGAAGTAGTTTGGGAAAATTGAGGCGCTGTACCACTTATAAACTGTGAGATAAGATTACATAAAATGGAGGAAATATAAAATGAATATAAAACATATTGATTATTATATCGGTATCGAAATCGTGCCCACAATTTTTGTAAAAATAGGAGTTCTTTAAAATAAAATGTATTAAACCTTTTTTAAGATCATCTGTTGTCATCATAATAATGTAAATAACACAAGACAATACGCATCTTAATCAATAAATTATACTGCAGCATTAATTATAGATTCTTTACAATTAACTGAATAGATTGTTTTTTGACATTAATTTTTTGGCAAATCGAAATTATTTCCATAACATTGGTCATTAAATTTCTAAATCATCGAATGAACAAAAAACAGGAACAACTTTTCCAAATGAAATTAATTCCGTTTTTTAATAGTAGGTAACTATGCAAAATTACATACAGAACAGAAGACTCACGACATGTTTCGATGCTTAAGCATCATTTAAAGTTCCTGTTTTTTGTTCATTCGTCATGGATTACCACAAAGTAACTCGCTATTCGGTTGATTTTATTCTAAATCATCATTTGCGCCATTAAATCAATTCTCAGAGTTGTTGTTATCAAAATCTAAAATAACTACCACTTTATCATAACGCATTCTCGTACCTTGAATCCAAATTGTTTTCGATATGAGTGAATGAACTGTTTATTTGAGGATGTGGCGTTCGGACTCGTACTTTCTTTCGGTCTTCTCCCAAACGGGCCTAGAGCTTAGCGATTGCACGAACTTCTCCTCTCACACATCGAAGATTCACGACATTAATCGACTTATTGCCGATCTAATAACGTATATATCCAAAGTCATTTGACATTCCGACTGCTGGAATTCATTCAAGTTATCTGGACCAGAAATACCCATAGTCTTTTATTTCGTTCTGCGTGCAAGGACTACCAATTTTCCTAGGTTTACTCTTTAATTCAAGCAAGTCATAGCACAGGAGACCAGTTTTAGCAGTGTAAGACCTCAATTCAATCAATTAGAAGTTTTTACTCTGGAATCAAATATTAACTGCAAACTAAATTCTAACAGAAATCAGGCAACTGGATAAGAAATAAATCACTAGCAATGACATTGATCTAGTTTGGGCTGCTTTGGTTATGTTAGTTGTTACCGATCGTATTACTAGAGTGCAATCATCATAAAAGTATCGGAATAGATTGCATAATAAGAAATCGGCGTTGTATTCTGCCTGGGGCCATTTTGAGCCTCATCCCTCCATTAATAGTTACCAAAACCCCTGGAGAGGAAATTAGGTGTATTAGGCAAGATGAGGAGTGAGGTAGTTTTCCTTTGATTTCTTCACTTTACCAAAAATGCTCTAAGTGGATCAAATCCTCAATCCTGTAGTACATTGACCTCAGGAATAAAAATTTTTCATAGCGTTCGATGAGGTGTGTCAAAAAGAATGCCTTAATTCAGCACCACTCATACCTCAGTAGGTTTAATATCGTCACAAACATGAGTGGCAAAGGTAAATTAAAGATAATCTTATCTCCATCCTTTTCTGCAAAAAATATGGAATGCGAAAGTAAAAATGAGGAATTTGCATTACATAGTCATCTCTAGTTTTACTTCATAGAGATTCAGCTTAGTTTTACGTAAATAACTCTCGGAAGCATTTTCGGCTAAAACGACGATCCAGCCCCCGGAGAGCGGTATTAATTTCCATTAAACCACATTTCACGTCTGGGAGTCACGGAGGAAGAAGTTTTGATTGAGCTCTACGTGTTGACCCAGAAAATCGAGTCCTTCAAGTTTCCGAAACGGGGACGAATTTTTCGATGGATCGGATGCTAATGTAAACTGGCAAGATTAAATACAATTTCAGGGATCGAAGGCGGCAATCGGATGGATGAAGGGTTTTAGAAAGACGAAAATGTTATCCAAATACCATTTCGGAATTAAGAAACGAGATCTTAGACAATGGTCTTTTCGAAATCTGCGCATCGACTTTCTCTGGGTGTTTGCCTTCCTTTCACGGTTGATGTCCTCTCGATCAGATACCGAAAAAAAAACCTATGTATGGGCGTTGAGAGAGTTTTGTAGATGTAATTAGCGAATAGAGATAAAATATGCTGTTCCAGTGAGTAATGTTTTGGCTTTCATGCATTACTATTCTTTGGGCACCAATTAGCCCTGAGAATTTATCCTATTTTTTAAGACGTTAACGTCCAACGTGAGGCAATTCTGAATCTGCGTGCCAGTTATACCAAAGTATGTCCCACGGATTTTATGTTCGCATGTTTATTCCTTGGCACGCCTTAGAAGGAAAACGCTAACGGATCACGCATCTGACTGCGTTCATACATTCCTTTTTTTATCGCTACAAATCGCATGAATTATGCATTTTACTGGAAAAGAGTGAGGGAGGAAATTAGAGGCCTGGTGGCACACTTTTTTCCCACGTACTTATCGAAAATATCACCGCAACGAATAACCCCTTTGTTGGCCACGTACTTTTAAAATCACGAAACGATCTCTTGCTTAATTTTATATTCATAGGTCATGTTACTATGCATAGAAAACAGATTGTTTGCTTCGAGGCTGAAGTTTTTCATGTCTGAAGCTGAATAAGTTTGTTTTTGTTCTTAACGAAAACAATGCACTGGTTGCTTCTCTTCTAATTCTAGGATAGGTTTCTCTTAGTGCCTCAAACCCATCCCTATCTTTCTTAAAAAGTTAATCCAAAGTTATTATTAGATCATACAAATACTAAAATCTCTCATTTTTTAAAGTAAAAAGTATTATCCTACAGTGGTGTATTTTCATGGTAACAAGAACAGCCTGGGTGGAAGAAAAGCAATGTGTTGGTTCCGCTGGAGATGAAGGAGGACACGAATTTAATGAAGGTTACTGAGAAAAAGACAAGTAAATTTGTTGGATATATTCTAAGGCACAATAACTTTATAACCAACACCATCATAAGGTGCGACCCAAAACCGAAACCTGGTCGTGAATAAATATATTTGTGGACAGTACATTTTAAAATTTCTTAGTGCATTTCAGTATGACGTTCCACCAGATTTCACTTGAGACTGTTAATTGTAAACTTTAAAACGAATTAAGTGGAGGGTAAAAACCTTGGAAAAAAAGGAAGAGGACGGCCTACATAGAACTTAGACCTAGATTAAATTAAATGTATGAGAACCTAACGGGAATTGAAAAGAGGGAGCGACGTTGTTGAAACGACAAGGCCTTGCCTTGAGAAGATGAAGAAGATCATGATTAAGATGGTCGAAATTGTGGCAAACATAAAAGCAGAACTCGCTGGCGTATAAAATAAAAGAGATCTCCGACTCGGTAATCTGTCTATCTAGTTAAATGATAGATTAGTAGCCA
This sequence comes from Ladona fulva, assembly GCA_000376725.2. Classification (NCBI taxonomy): domain Eukaryota; kingdom Metazoa; phylum Arthropoda; class Insecta; order Odonata; family Libellulidae; genus Ladona; species Ladona fulva. Next base: position 822,847 of record KZ308322.1, read on the forward strand.
AGAAATAAGTTATGTACCATTGAAACGGAAAAACTGCGCTTCGAAATATGGAATAACTGAAAGATGTCGCTTTTCCTAATAAACATTCAGAAATCAGTCAGAAATTTTAATAATTCGCTGCCACTGTACATTTACTTATATATCAGTCTGTAATGGTAGGGAAATATTCTAAAAAAAGATATAAATGGAGAGATGCAGAGGAAAGGCCTTCGGAAGTTATCAGTGATGAGATCACCCATCGGTGAGGGAAAGAAAGAGATCTTTGTTGTACATCTTAGAAGGACGGCAAGATGAAGTTCAAATTATATCCATGTAAACGATTTATCTTTCTTCTGCAGGATTCTTCAAATTTTAAGAACCATAAATATTGCCTGGAGCAAGTGATATTTCCTTCTTTTCTTGTTCATTTTAGCTGCTAATATTATGCTTCTGGCGTTTAATTTTTAAATAAAAAACGACACAAATATCTTAGATGTGGACAGCGAGAACCGATAGTAATTAATAAGAATAAGAATGGTAAAATCATAATTATGCGTAATAAGTAGCACGGTATTGGAGATGATTATTCTAATCGCAGTCAGTTCCTGGCATCCTCTTCCAACAGCATTAGTGTAATTAATCGAACTGTTGTACTTCTCATCAGTTGTAATCTGTCCTGTCTTGTTAAGTATCACATTTAAACTTGATGGCGGAGGCATCTGCGCTCTCTTTTCATCGCAAGATACAAATAATTAGCTTTTGATTCTCCCTGCGCCACTCACTCTTTACCGCTATCCTCATTCCTCATTTTTTATGAACAAGATAGTTATTCTGAAACTACCTTTCACGATTTCCTGCCGGTATAGAAATAGCACTTTCAAATATATTTAAAAATAGATGTATTATCCCACTGAAACTTTCTTAACAAGCCTTTATGGCCGATTTAAAGGGTCGATTTACAGTTTAATTTTGGAAATGCGAGGAGAGAAGACTTGAAGTAATTAGAACGTGTTTTAAACCTAACTTTACTTATTAAACTTAATCATTGCTTTAATTATGTCTTTAAATACGGTGAAATGAATCGGTATAAACTGCGGAGCGTGTGAAATATGTACAGATTCATAAAATAGCGTGATTAAATACTGCACAGCAAGAAAGAACAAAGATTAAATTTAAATAATGACGTTCACCTAATATGGTAATCAATAATCACACAAGAAATGACAAATATAAGAGTATGTTTTTGCGGCATAGTGAGGTTTAAGGCTTCCCTATAATGAGAGATTTTTAGGGTTCACTAGCAAATAAATGAATCATTTTGATACCACCGATTCCTATTAGGCAAGGTGAAATTACAGAATAAAGACAGCGCTTTTGGGAAATGAAGATGAATTCAAAATTAACACATACTTCGTTGACGCTGAATGCAGATGCTTAAAGCATCGCGGGTCATTTGGAAAGCTGGTAATTTCGGAAGGCGTTCCGTGGAGTTATGGCTGAATGAAAAGTGATGTATTGATGTCGAGGAGATATTTCCCTAAACACATAAATATAAAAATTCAAAAATATTTAATAATTAATCAGTAAACTACGATAACTGCCGATTTAACCGATACACCGATTGGGGATTAAAGGAGAGGAACGACTGAGGAGGATAAGTTAGTACCTCGAGGGCTTTTCCTCTTTCATGTATTGACATAAGTGGATTTGATTCATTTTATTTAAGTCTTTCGGAGCATGAACTGAAAAGGAGTAGAACGTGATCGTAGTGATAGCAGAGCACGAACGTCACGAGAATCACGAGAGTCGATTTTTGCTGACACGCTACGGCATTTCGAAATGTATAATTTGGTTCAGAGGCAGCACATGATATAATGGCAAGAGTTTTTTATTCGCCTTAAGTGCACGGAAAGAATGCGAAAGGCATTTTTACAGCAAGACCACTTGTTCAGGTAATTCTTTTCGCGCTCAATCGAATTCCTCATTCGACGACATCAAATAATTCTTTTATGTATGTGATAGTTATCATCTTCCGAGTTTAACCTGATGTTAACTTAAAGATAAATAATATTTTGTTCTAAATGAAGAGTCAATGCTTCAGCGTTGTCAAAGCTCCCCAGAGCATAATAGAATATAATGAATGAGAATTTTGGCATGTATGAAAACACGTCACGAATTGAGCGAAACCAAAGTTCCGCACACTTAAATGCATCCGCTTACGTTAATTTTACTGATAGTGAAATGAACTATTTATCCTCTCTTAAGTTTCACGCAAAAGTACACTATAAATCGATATTAAATTGGTATTTACGATTTGGCTATAACCTCTTCTCAGTTTTTAATTGGGCATAAACTCGTACTGCCGATGAAATCTATCGATTCATATGGAAGTTGATGGTGGTTTGTGGTGCATTCATCCGTACCTTGGGATTGCTCGTTTTCCTTCTACTACTGAGGCCATCCTAAGCAGATGTATTTCATGCATAGATGGCCAGGCTAAACAGTAGTAGGGCTAACAAACACGTGGAAGAGTTTATTAGATTTTGTCAGTGTTCGTGGGCATTTTTCGGTAAATCGTTTTTGGCGAACGAAGGTGAATCAGGAACGAATAATCATCGTTGGCCGAGGTTTAAACAAAAGTAGGCTCATAGTAGTATTGTGAAAAGTCATTTCGCACGTAGGCCCCCACCGGGAATCGAACCCGGGACCGCTTGCATCGAAGTCGAACGCGTTGCGCACTTGGCTATCCGGGAGCCAGTAGGCTCATCATCAACTCTGGTGTTATTAACACCAGAGTTCTGGTTTCTTTTATTAGTTACATAAAAGTAGGATTTTCCCTAAACTGATTTCGCCTTGCATATCAAAAGGTCGAAAATCCTGTCCAACGTCCGCAGACCATTTGATGTACTAGAGATACGACATTTCAGAGCCGATGCAGTTCTTTACAAGTCGATTACTACAAGCTATCGATATGAATCGGCAGTTTTTCCACAGATATTAACTTTTAATCGTCAAACATATGTGTAGGCGTGCAAAGATAATAGCTTCGTGTACAAGAAATAGCACTTTCGACGTCGGAGCGTTAAAACTTTAATGCCGCTTTACCAGGCTTTCGCAACGCTTGTTTAAATTCCAAATGATATGCCCATTGCTCCAACGAGACGGGATTCACGGTGCTAAATAAGAGCTCTTATAAAATCAGAGGGAATAACGCCAAACTATTTCATTGGAACATTCATCGAGTAGGGAATTGCAGAAAGCATAAATTGAAGTAACTGGTATTTTGTCCGAAAGCAATAATACGTCATTAAGGGATTTTCAGTAAAAAATTCGAAGCTTAAGCATACCTTATGTTTGGGTGCAATACAGACTGCGACAATACCTTATGTACTACATCAAATAATCGTCACTTCCTTCAACATCATCAACTTTAAATCCATCTCATCCCTCCTCTTCCTGGTCAACAGCTTTATAGTGTTCATGATTTCGTTATATCTTTTTCTATCTCTCTTAGTGGTCGTCACGAAAACTTGCTCTCTGTCCAATCATAATGAAATGGAAACAATCCCAAACAAAAGCAAACATATTACATTCACGAATAGAAGAAAAGAGAGAAAAGTCAATTACGAACTTAGCGGAAAAAAGTTTCCAGAGTGAAAGAAAGTAAGTACTTAGGGATTACATTTACTAAAAATTTAGACTGGAGTAGTCATAAGATAAGATGATATAAGAATTAAAAAATCTCCACTACGTGATGAGGAACTTAAAGGGATGTAGTAGGAAAGCAAACTAATTAGGATAAAAGCAATACCTATATTACCGTAGAGTATGCAACGAATGTATAGAACCCGCACGGCGAGACTAATATTTAAAAAAATTGAAAAAATACAACGGAAAGCTGCTAGGTATGTATTAAATAGATACAACAGAGAAGATAGGCTAACAAAAATGTTAGAAACTCTAGGATGGGAATCGTTAGAAAAAAGGAGGAAAGTCAATAGGTTAGTAGGAGTATTTCAAGTAAAAACCAATGGCGAAACATGGAGGGAGCTAAGTTAGAGATTGGAAAAACCAAATTATGGCGATCATAAGGAAAAGTTAAAATTAAGAAAGTAAAGCACGGATGTGGTTACATACTCATTACTAAGGTCTTAAAACCATTACGGAAAACAACGAAGGACTTTAGACGAAGGTGCAAAAAGATCTTATGATAATTTAATGCAATGTGTATTTCATATTGCAATAATAGCGTATATAATTGCATTGGAGGTAAGTTACTGTAGTTGACGGGGAATAGTTTTTTATTACTGTATTCCCTATTAGTATATGCAAGGATTTTGAGGAAGTATTAGACTTGTTTGTAAATGTACATATGTTTTGTATTGGTTGCAGTCTGACATGTAAATTATAACCGTTTAAATTGTATGTCAAGAGTTGAAGTTAGTAAAACATTGTATCTAGTGGACTGGGTTTCTTGTGTTCAATTTATTTGTATTTATGCCTGTAGAACCTTTTGATAGTTTGAGTTGTTGAATGTAGTTTAATATAACGTCGCCATCTGATCTAGCGTCTACCTGCGGCGAAATTGTATGATAAATAATAATTATGTTAAGTGAGTATAAGTAATGTTCGGGGTGGTTGGATCATACTGCTTGGTAGAGTTACGATTATAGAAAATAAACGCATCATTTTTCTCGATAACTTGGAACTTACCTTCAAACGCTACGTATTACTCTATATACGCCTAACATATGTTATCATCACCATGATTTTAATGAAAGCACGAATGTATTTTTAGAATTATGTATCTCTAAAACATAGTCGGAAACCCGTGTAAACTTGAAGCACTAAAGTTTGCACAGATGAAAGAAATCACATGGCCGATAATATTCAAGAAGATTTTTGTTCAGCAATTTCTTAACCGATGCGACATCATTTTCACTGTCAGGCATTTAAGGTAAATAGGAAGACAAGAGATAAAGATATAATGTTTGTGCAAACAGGACCTTACAATTCCAACGATAGAAGTAAAAACAACTTTGAAGGCAATACGTCAGCATAGAGTAATTATCATTATTTTCATTATTATTGCATACGTAGCAAGAATCTTCTAAATTCGGAAGCATCCGGAAGCTGAGATTGCTGAAAATACGTTCAACCAAATCAATAAGTATATTTACCATGGATGAGTACAATTTTAGATCGTAACGAATGCATCATTTCTATTTTTTATGATTGGTGAATCATCACTTCACCAGTTCATGTAAGTGATAAGTACTTTGGTGCCTACGAGACATGGCAAGCCTTAATTTGGTCAGCCCTGTTCCATCAAGTTAAGTCGAAATTCAATTTTAATAGAAAGTATTCTTCAATGAGAAACCAGAAATTTAATATCTGCGATTCCGAAGGCAGAATTACGTTAATAGCTGTTCTAATTAAAAAAGAAAACGAGTTGATTTGTGAGAATGAAGAAATCAGAATCAAAAGATTCCGTTTTATGGCTTGACTTTAACTATTTCTGCCCAGTAATGAAATTTTTCTCAAGGAGAATTCGATCTCAACTACTTTGCCAAAACTCATTCCTCTGTTGCTGTGGATGGCATTGCCCATCGTTTCTCCGTCTCATTGTTTGTTGGTGAGTTTGAGTTGGGCGTCTTCCCAGTGTCTTTTCTTCGATTCATAGAGGGCGGCTGGTGTGTGGAGTCGGTCCAAGGCCCTTCAATATCGAGCGGAGCCAAGGGTAAGAGGTAGTTCCTATTTGTTGGCACGTTCGATGACTTCCCTAACGATTTGGACCTGAACCACGTACGCGCTAGGAAAAGTTTTTTGCTCCCACGGAGATAAAACTAGTTAAATTGTCTTATGTGCTGTAAACTGACTATAAAGACCTATTTTGAGATTGCTGCTGGAATCAAGGTGCCCGTTCGCGTTAAATACAATCAATCGGCCTTTTAAATTTCCCCAATAGAATGCCATGTATTACAATTTGCAGGTTTTAGTTTCCTGTTCATACGTACGTAATTCTCTCGATTTTCATGGGGTAACCATCAGACCGTTACTGCTGCGATACGTTACCGAATGAAATAATTTTCTAGGCTCTATACGGTAGAGGAATACTTAAGTTACATTTTCTATTCTCTCAGTCTCATGGCTGTGAAATGTGAAAGCTACTGTGGTATTAAGGATACTGAATACATACATAATCTTAAAACTTTATTTTACCGTAAAAGTGTTATTCGTGAGGTCATTGTACTATGCCCGTATACCTGTTCCACGTATTGCATTCTGGCTGAAAAAAGCAAGGGCAAACTACCTCACTCCTCATCTTCCCTTGAGAGCCACATTTCTCTCCAGGGTTTTTGGTAGATTACGGCAAAAGGGTGTAGGTGTCGAAACCAGCTTTCAGAATTTTTTTTTTACCTTTTAAACCTTATTTTTATCCTAAGAAAAACAAAAACCTACTCCGCCCACTGAAAAAAATACACTGACTAAAAACAAGACCTCATATTTCACTCCGTCAAATCATCAATATATGCAATGAAGCCTAGGTTTTTCATATAATTTCCTTTTCGTATAATTTCCGCTTCATGAGTAAGATAAATGCAAAAAAACCTGTTACCTCAGGATTTCGGGATTATTATTTTATTTAAAGTTTAAGGTAGTTTGTTGAAGTATAACTGAATTATTGCAATTGGATTTGGGGTTACGGGTCTACTGAGCTGGTACAGTACAAGAGTTAAAACTGAACTGAAGAAGCACTCAATATTTATTTAGTATATATAGTACTTATAAAAATGCTTCGACAGCGGGGGTCATTTCGCACGTGAGCCCCCACCAGGAATCGAACCTGGGACCACTTTTGCCGAAGTCGAACGCGTTGCCCACTTTTCTTTCCACACCTTAAGCAATTTAAGGCTGCTTAATTTTCGGCCTTACTCCCGAAGGCTCTAAGCCTGGCTAGGAAACTTAACTTTCAATTATTTTAGTTACAATGAGTTTAAAGTAAATTTCAGTGTGCAAAATTTCCCTTCTTGCGTTTGCAACATCTTGTAATCTTTATCGTCAGGCACTATTTTGTATGTGATATCAACAAGAATGAAAAGAATAGACTTCGCTTTTCTACCGCATGCTTTGGCAACAGCTTGACAGCTTCTTCCTTCCGTATTTATGCCACGTAACGTTTTCTATTCTCCACCTCGATAGAGCAGCTGTTTAATCGGAAAAGCTTAAGGAACAAGTACGGAGGCTCTTATTTTCTCTCTCGAGAGCCCAGTTATTAGTACCACCACTCTAAAATGGCATTTTTGTCATCGTTTCCCTCTAAAATGAATGTGCAATGGGTAGTAAAGGACAGCGATCAATGAACTGGGGGAGCAGTTGTTAAAATACACAATTACTCATGCGGATAGAAGCAGAGTGGGGGAAAAGAAGAAAAACCGAGCAGGCTGCAAGAGCACTACTGACGGGGCGTTAATTGAGGAAGAAAACAATCGGATAACTTCGTAACTATTTCCATGTTGACAAAAGAAGACGAGGGTGACACAGCGAGGAATGAGACGAGTATCCTCTGAGTCAGCGAGGAAAACAAGTTGGCTGGACGCCACAGATTGAAAGGAAGTCTTTCACTTATTAATAGGTTTATATCGGATGCAGACTCATTGAGGAGTAACAAAGAACTTTCAAATGTAAAAGCACTGAGGCTTGCGCCAGTGATTCATCATTGTTAGACTGTATACAACTTATCTAGCCATGGAAGAATAAGAGAAAATGGAACACATAGTAGGGAATTGGGATACAAAATTTTCGAACACTAGTCTTAAACTCAGAGAAATAGCATATTTTACTGCTACAGTTGAAATAATTACGCAAAAAATACGTGTAAATCCTTTAAACCTAATAAATACCTATCAAGTTTATATAATTAAATATCAAATAAATATTTAAAAAAAATTAAATTTACTAGGTACATAATTAATTCATAATTTCATGTATTTTATAATACAAATAAATCAAATAAACATTAAACAACTATAAATTAAACATGAGTAAATTATTGCATAAATAAAAATCACACGTAGAATAATTATAAATCAGATATAAATTATTTCTTGCTCCTTACAAAAGGTTTCATTAAAAAAGTCAGTTTCTTACATTTACAATCATCAGTTCTTATGTTATTAATAATATTCCAGACTAGAAAACCACGGCTGCGATAAAGTTCAGGAGATAATAATTCTCTCATTTCAGTCATAAAATAAGAATGACTATCAGAAATTAGTTCGCTGGATAGGATAATGAATTCCATCAAAACCATTGTTAAGAAATAACATAATATTTAAGAAAATATGAAATATTCTGACGATAAAACATTTAACCAAACACTAATCTCGTTCTTTAATCTCGTGCGAATAAATTAACAGCTACTGGGAATTCCCTATTACAGTATAAAGTACTGCAGAAAATTACTCTACATCGAATCACAAACATACAATATACTCTCAAATAAAATCACTGAATATCTTAAAATGTTCAGCAACTCAGTATTGCGACTTCAAGTGGCCATGAAAGACATGCTCACTTCTACGGTTCATGGAAAGGGATATCTTACCACACAAAGACGCCGCAGTGCGACTCCGAAGAATTCGGCTATTTTATCCATTCCGCTGTTATCACCTCCACGGCGATAATTTCGTTGATGTAACGGATGAAAATTCCCCTCGAATGATTTTCTGACACGAAATCTCCTTTTGCCTTACTCCTAAGTTACGTGTGGCTTCTCTACTCTTTCCTTAACCAATGGTTTCTTACTGTTACGTAGAGGATGTGATAGGCTTTAGATACCGCGTGCCTTTGTTGGCTATAAACAGAAGTGTGTTTGCGGGTGCCTTTTTCTCCATGGTGGAATTAGGGATTCTCAGAAAAATAAAACAGTAAACTCAATATGGTTGCTATTTAAAATGCGAAGCACGTGTACAGCCCGGAGGCCGGTTTAAGTCTCAAATCCGCAGCAATTAACAACATGAAGCTCTTGAGAGGGAATGAGCCTTATTGGGAAGGATGAGGTAGTTTGTCCCTGTTTTCTTTACTATGCCAGAGTGTTGCAAGCGGAGAAAGTTTTAGTAGGAGCAGCTCAATGACCCTATGGCTATCACTTGTCAGAGCATTCAATGAGGAGTGACCAAAACGAATTGTATTTTTCAGAGTTACTCATACTTCAGTAGCTTTCATTCCATCACAGCAATGAACAAAACTAAGACTGATATGACAAACAGTCACTAACCAAGTTTTAGTAATCCTTGTAACATAGGCTACCCTTTGGAAGAATTCTTTTACACTCACTACACTTCACAACATTTACAGGTACTTTCCAAATTCCTTCCGGCTCTACAGGATCTATGCTACTTCTAAATATATCTTTAGAATTATTGTTCTTTTAAAAATATAGAATGACTGCATAGATCGTAATAGTGACTATAGTAATGATATTAATACTATATTAACGATTTTAGTATTAAATCATATTGAACGATTATTAAATGGCCTCATATTTAACACCGAAATTTATTGAATATCATACAATCAAGTTTGGAGTCATGGTTACTGAGATTTTGCACGCAAGTGTTGAGGCAAATTGGCGATTAAATTGGTATTCAATTGGATGTTATTGCAAATTTGAAAAATATTGCATGGAATTGGACTCAGAAGTAGCCAGATATTAAACTAGTGCAAATAGTCTAAAAATTCGGTCAGAAATAAATTCTGTATGACCGATATAAAAGACCAAGATTCCGATAGTCAGAAAATAAGGAGACTGTGAATGAAATGGTAGAGGTGATATATGATGAGAATGTGAGTGGTCGCAAACGGAGAGGAAGATTAAGAGGAAGCTGGTTAAACAGGGATTATAAGAACCTAATTTATTGGATAAAAAGGACATGTATATAAGGTAACCGAAAGAGCTCGGCAATCACGTTGAGGTAAATGGGAGAAAATGATCAAGAGTGGCTATTAGCTCAATCTCCGAGAAAGGGAATAATGCGCGTGCGTTAGACTTTTCTAAATTTCTAATTTCCAAATTATTACCCTTTCATTTCCAGAAGAATTCATCGAGAATGCATCTGCTGAGTATCTCTTGTTTTGTAAGGAGTAAGGGTGGCAGGAAGTTGAAGCAAAACGTTTTTCTTCAAGATTAATTTAATTAATTCAAGAGCAACGTAAAAATTTTAAACTGGATACTTCTATCCCATTATAATACATCACCTAAATGCAAATCAGACAAATAAGTTTTCCATTCTAGTGTTTATTGATCTGTTATAATTATTCTGACCGAGAAAGTATTCAGAAAATTTCTGTCTTAAAAATATATATCGCACTTAAAACATTGTGAATGCTTATTCTTATCTTGTGTCAGCATTGAAATGTTTCCAAGATCTTCTTAGCAAATATAATAATATTCTTAGCAAATATTTCCAAGTGATATTTGTAAAATCTTGAAAATTTGCTCATAATTTCAAAGTGATGCATTGTCAGAATTATTACTTCAATTCGTATCGCCGGAAAGAGACCAACATGCGTAAGAATGTAATCAATGACCAATACGATACATTTTGAAAGCGCAATAGAATGATTGAGCACAAATGTATTACGATATATTTGCCATTTTGACAATGTATTTCTGAAGGTTGAGGGATCCTTGAATGATGCAGTTCAATACGAGATAGAGCCAGCCTATCATTACAAATACCTTCAAGACTGAATTTTTTTAAATCTGAAAATGACATATAAATTTAAATTAGATCGTGGACTAGCAAATTATTTTATTGTTATTATTGAAGTTCATCAAGATGGAAAATAGGGTTGCATAATATTCATGCAGTTATGATTCTAAATGAGAGTAGAAGGGAGGAGAATTATATAAAGTAAGAAATGCTACAGGTTCTCAGGTGAAATTGCAATAATTACAGAGTTTTAGCTTTAAATTAAACGACTCTGAATGAAGTTAAACACTGAAACATGAATTTTTAGGAATAAGTAAAAAAAAACGTTTGAGGATGTAAAACAATAATAGATTGTGCAAAAAACATAACTGACGTTCATAAAATCTATAACATGGATGGCCAATCTTTCAAAGTTCATGCGTCAGTTATCACATTTCTACTAGAAATACATCATAAAGACTACAATAATTCATCGTAAATTATAAAACGCATCTGAAACAATGATAATGTGCCATTAACTATAATAATTATAATAAATGCGCTCCATGTATTTCAGAGGATTATGTGTATCAAACTAGAAGTACTCAGTAACATTTCATTTGAAGAGAATCTAATCTTTCATTTCTGTCGTTTGCTTCAAATCCGTCACTTCAGCGCTCTCGAAGTAGGTGTAAAAAGTGAGAGATCCGTCCGATAGTTACTGGACGGGAATCATATGATTCCGATCACACAAACGTTTCCTATTCGAGCTCCGAGTTGGCAGTAAGATTGGCAGAAATGGAGGAACAGGTAGAGAATTTCCGTTTGGGCATCGATTTTGGCTGCCAGTCACTTGGCTATCTGGACGATCAATCTGTGGAGTGAATGCTTAAGAGGGAGCAAGAAAAGAGGCGATTGATCTCTTTCCAGAAACAAATATTTATCATCATATTTCCCTCAATATTACTCTCTCAAGGTAGCATAATATCTCCGACGCGTACTTTGTGAGGTTAGGTAGAAACTAACTCGAGTCAAATCTGAATGAAATATTCTTTAGTATTAAACGAACTTCTTTGTGGTTTACTTGGTGGAACCGATTATATTTCATATTTAATGCGCTATATATATAGTTGATATTCAATTTTATATGCAAAATATACTAAAATACCTACTTCATCCCACTAAGTATCGCTCTCGAATTATCATTTTCTAAAATACTTGTATATTTTATCTTACTCCTAAGTTACGTGTGGCTTCTCTACTCTTTCCTTAACCAATGGTTTCTTACTGTTACGTAGAGGATGTGATAGGCTTTAGATACCGCGTGCCTTTGTTGGCTATAAACAGAAGTGTGTTTGCGGGTGCCTTTTTCTCCATGGTGGAATTAGGGATTCTCAGAAAAATAAAACAGTAAACTCAATATGGTTGCTATTTAAAATGCGAAGCACGTGTACAGCCCGGAGGCCGGTTTAAGTCTCAAATCCGCAGCAATTAACAACATGAAGCTCTTGAGAGGGAATGAGCCTTATTGGGAAGGATGAGGTAGTTTGTCCCTGTTTTCTTTACTATGCCAGAGTGTTGCAAGCGGAGAAAGTTTTAGTAGGAGCAGCTCAATGACCCTATGGCTATNCCATTTACAGGAAACAGTCAACCTGAATCATCTTCTTAGGCTTCAAAAAGGGATGAAATATCTGTTTTTATCCTAATAAGATTAACACGCAAGAATCATCGATAACATGATATCATAATTTAAATGCAAAGAAAAACCATCAAAAAATACGCACGAAAATGATTCTTCAACCTACCTCTCTACGGTAATCACCTTAAAAATCCATACTTTATTCCTTTAATAACGCCATACTCTTACTATTTAAGATAAATTAACCAATTCCGCTACACTATTAGCAAAATTGCACTATTTGAGGTGACATTAAAGCAATAAATTAATTCAACCTTATACATCCATCCAACGAACTCATCTTATTATCCATCGAAAGATTTTAATTGTCGGATTCATTGCATATAGTGTTTTCTTATAATAATATCATTGCGAAAAGCAACGTGTTTATTCAGGTAAAATGGTTAATTTCCGCGAAATTATGGAATTTCAAGCAGCCAATCAGATGAACCTTTTTAAAGAATACGTTTATCTACTCAAGGAATCAGAAATATCGATTTTAACTCCGATATCTAGTCGTTTTCCTACGATCGAATGTCCTTAAGAACAAGATTACACTAATTCGCAAAACAGCTAAGAGAGGTATTTCTATCACTTGGAGAAGTAGGACTAATAATAACTTGACAATTAGTTATTTTTGGCAATTTGCTTTAAACCCAACAAATTCTGAATTCCCTATGACTGAATTCGTAGTTATGCTAATTCTAAATTCAATGCGAGTTGATATTTGACATGCGAGAACATGCTTATTTGCATGGGAAACTAAGAACTTCACGACGCGAAATTTTCTACTTGACGAATTAGACTACAGAGCCCACTTTAATTTGATAAACATGTCTTAGTTTTAGAATTGAGTAATCGATTGTTTTTACCGGAGGCATTGGTTTTACTACCAAAATGATACTGCCTTTTGGTAGTTGAAATTTCTGTTAGCTGAGCAACGTTTACGTATCTAAGGCGTTATAATAAATTAGCCTTAACCTTCTCGAACACGTGATTTTCGCGTGACGCGACGAGAGAGCGTAACACGAAAGAGAGTTCAATGCTTTTTGCGCCATTTCTCCTCCCCCCAAAGTGCCCTTGTAAAAGGCCTGGAATGGACTGCGGAGGCGTCCACGGTCATCAGAGGCGAGGGAGCCCGGGCTCCACCAGCTCCTGTTGCTAAAATCGATCTTAAAATGGACTTCAGAGTTGCGTGCGTGTCACTGATAAATAAAATGTATTCGATAAATAAACCCTAGCGGCTTAGTGCAGCTGCGACCCCTACAACGTTGCGACCCGTAATGTAATTTCCACTTCGCCCTCATTATAATTTTATCATTCCATTAATCCAGCGATATTAAAATTCGAGGCACCGCCGCCGTGAGCCTACATACTAGACCAAGGTCTACGATGTTCCACTTTTTTGGTACCTCATCCGGTCCCCTTTCCTGTGTGACAGAACTTCCTTGGAGGCAGGTCAACGCCCCTGGAATTCCGTGTAAAATATATCAGTAACTGAGGATACAAATGCATAGCGTGTGTTTTGCGTGTTATAGGATATGTGCAATATGCAATATTGTATATGTCAAGAGGGCCACGCTCTGGTAGAGGCTGAAAACGGGAAATAGAAAAAAGTCCGGTAAATACCGAGCCTTAGTATGAGAGAGCTTTGCATATTTTAAGTATTAATAGATCAGGTAAGATTGTCATTGCGAGGTGGATATGGTTTTTGAAGATTTATTTACTTTGCTATTCAGTGTGAAGGAAAATCAAGTGAGAATCAATCAAGAATTTCTGATTATTCTCATAAATTTGCTAGTACATTTGATCATCATGCGGATGCACTTAAGCTAAGATGAAACCCCCATTTGGAGCATCACCTGCTTCAGGCAAAAAGCGCGTCGATTTTGAAGAGAAAAACCTAAATATTTCTCAGAAATTTGAATTTCTGAGTTCCTCATATCGATTAGAAATCAGGCTGAAAATTTTTCATATATACATATGTGTGCACCTAGAAATACTAAAATTATGCACATTTACACACATTAGTATTCATATTCCTTGAGGCATTTACGGGAGACCTTGTTAAATTTGCTGGATGTCAAGCGATTCATTTCACACAATAGTTTTTTAATGGTCTTCATTTGATGATATATAACTAAAAAATGATGATAATTAGTTGTTTTCTCCTATCATTACATACTTCGTTTAAGCATAATTTGTTCTGTTTAATTCTGTTTTGAGTCTTCTCGGACAATAAGATAACATTCGATAAAGGGAATTAACTCATCAACTAACCCATACTCATATTTTCAATTTCTGTTTCCATATATGTCAATTAGTTTTTCAATAATCTAGCGTAAATTAAGCCACAAAATGTTAGAATGACTTGTGGTGAAAGTGCCATGCTTTTTAATGTAATCGGTTACTGTATCTGATATGAAATTTATTTGCTCACGAGAGAATGTTAAAATAGATTTAAGGTAATATTGCGAATGTCTAGGACTTACTTTCTCAAGAACCATGCCTACATTACAGGGAAAAACTCCTGACGGATTTGCTACTAACAAAACCGGTCGTTGACCGGTTTACGCCTTTAAACAATTAATTTCTTCAACAATTAGCCTTTCATGTCTACGCTTGTCCATGCAAATTTTGCTGGGGAAACAAGCGAATTATGACGCATACCCCCTGCGGTATCGTTGGGGATCTTGGGGATGTTACCACGGAGGAATCCAGAGCCTCCAGAAAAAGGAAAGGTCTCCCTGAGCGAAGGAGCTCCTACAAAGGTTTCGTTTACGCAGGAAACGGCTCCTTTTCACCCCTCACTGAGCGCCTGGGGCGGCTTTTTGATGCCATCAATGTTAATGTTAAGGAAAAAGTTATTTTTCCCTCTCCTTCATTCTACCAGTCCACTCAATACCTACGATCGCCCCGCGAAATCATCTTTCATTTACATCGCCATTTTTTCCCCACCACACCTTCCAGCCACTCGTCCCACCCACAGCTGCAAGAAAACCTCTTCAAATACACCACCATCAAACGCCGAACCATCCCACTGGGGCAGAGAAAAAATCGCAAAAGAAAAAAATCAGAGCCATCAACAACGCCTCGACACTCCCTAGCGCACTTCTCGGCACCCTTTTCCTTTACCATCCGTCCACCGCGAGGGCAATCGCGAAACCCGCCTCTCATTAAGACGCCGTGTGAGAATCTCACTTACAAGTCCCTCCGGTTCGTAAGCGCCGTGGTCCTTCTTAATGAATGGACCGAGGGTATAAGATAAAGAGCGAGGAACGGTGGGGGAAGAGGGGGAAGTCGTCGCCAGCGCGTCCGACACGATCGATGAAGGACCTCCTCAACAGGCGGTCCCAGCCACCTACGAGAGAGGCGCCCTTTGGGAGCCCGGTGTTGGCCTTCGATGCCACCGCGCTTTCGAGTGGAGGAGAGCTTGCGGACACCAGACAGAGGTCGCGGCCCCCGGGCTCACGAGTGGAGGGAGCGTTTTGGAAAACGGGTGGGCGGCTGCGAGGGAAGGTATTTAAGGGTGGGGGCCCAAAAGGAAGGGTGGTATCAGAGGGGGGGTTGAGGATGGTATAGATGGGGAAATAGACTAAAGAAAAGAAAAAAAGCTAGATAAGATGAATGCGGGAGGTTGAGGATAAAGAGAAACACAGGGGAGGAAGGGTTAGCGAAAGAATGGTGGCAGTAGGGTGAGGATATGGGAGTAGGGAACGAGTGCAATGGGGCAGGAGGGCTCGAAGAATTTGGATAGGACGATAGGAGACAGGGGGAACTATGTTTGGTCAATAGGAGAGTTGAGGTAATAGGTATATGATAGGTAACTCTAGGGAGAGAAGGATATGATGAGGGGGGGAAATGCTGGAGGATGTGGCAGTTACCTAGGGTATAGAGAGATGTGTTACAAAGGTATACGTGTATAGATGTGGAACGATCGTAAGAGTTTCTGTAGTAGTAGTAACGGTAATAGAAGTCACGTGGGATGAGAATAAATACGTGCATTAGTTGCCTAGATGGAGCGTGAATCAGAAAGCTAACCATGCGCCGCTGAGGAACAGGTCTGGTTAGAGTTTGTCTCCGTGTCGATCCGTAACAATTTCACTGGAAAACTGCCATTATCTCCGTATAATAATCCGCACGAAAATAAAGAGAGAATATTTAGTGATCTATGGAAGGATACGCAAGGGATAGTATAAGACGTAGATGAAATCGGGAAGAAGTACACTGAGAAGGAAATAGTCGCATGGTACAGTTGAGAGGGAAGGAAAGGGGATGATGTAGAAAAGGGGGCACAGGATACGGGAAGGAGTGAGAGAGAGAGTGGAGAAAGGGAGAGAGGGCGGGGGAAGGGGGGAGAAAGAGGGGTGAGGGGTGGAGTGGGTGGGACGCAGAGGGATCAATACATCCCAGCAATCGTCCCTACTCCACCTCCGCCCTAAAACGCCCGCGCACCGCCCCTTAACGTTACGCCCACGCGCGGATACGCCTACCGGGGGCGCTCGGGTTCGGACCCCGACCTATTTCTTGGATATAAACCGTTCCAGGGGAAGTGGCGATCGAACGCACAGGGCTTTCCACGTGTTTAACCTCCAGCTCCAGCACCCCCCAGCGGACAGCGAAGGAAGCAGTTCGGGAGACGGCGTCGCCTGCGATCCTATTGCCTGAAAATATTTCGGGTGCATCGATGACTCGATGTATTTAATAGCTCGATTAAGATGCAGTGGCTGCGGGAGTTGCTTCAGCTTTATGCCGAAGAGGAAACGTTTTCGGCGGGGGCACCTTGTGATGCAATTCCACCGGTAATGGCTACGGTTTCTTTTCAGACTGGTTATTGGCCTCTCGTCTTATCGAGATCTCCCTCGCTCTCTATTATCGATTTTAATCTCAACGAATGCTTCGAATGTCTCATTAATATAACAAGATAAATTCTCCCGGTTCCCGAGAGCAATTTCTGTCGGCAATAAAGGCAGATGACTCTATCTCAGGGGGCCGAAAGATTGGAGCCCTCGTCGTGTTTTTATCGCAACTATTGTGCCTATAATTTAGTTATTAGCCGATGCCCGATATCCTTGCTTTACATAAATCCCCAATAATAAAAAGAAAAATTATATTGAAAGGGTTTAATTTAAATACAAATTGTTCCATTTTTCTGCGTTGCGTATTTCGTATTTATTATGCAATTTTTATTTTTTTATTAGTTTGTATATGGGAAAAAACAATCTTAATCGAATTTCAGCTATAATTTTTGTACGCAGGATGTTTATTACGCAAATATACTTCTTATTCCTTGAAGCAGGTAATTGTTGGTGTTATTCATAAGAGCTGAATTAACTAAAAATTATGAAATGTCTCAGAAATCAAAGAACAGAAAAAATTCAAGAAGTATAATGTGAATATGATGGCACCTATTCAGAAACCAAGCCTGTCTTTGCACAAACAAATTTCACTTTAGAAAACTGCTGATTATCGCACCAAATTCAGTTTTATAAAATGTATTTTTCGGAGGAATCAAGTCCTAGTTTTAAGATTAATTAATGGATCGAAAAGATATATATGTGAATTTTGAGCTTATAAAAGTTATTTCTCCTGTCACCCATAAACCTGATATTTACGGATTTATATATAGCTTGCAAGGTAAGATAAAGTTAATTACTTCCTTCATAATAAAAAGACAGAAAACAAAACAATACTAGAAAGCTAATAATTAGGTATCCTCTAAGGATGCTTCTACGGTAAGGCTACCTTCTTAATTATGAACGAGCGCAGCCAGATAAAGGAAAAATAACAAAATAAAGAACTAATGAAAAAAAAGTGTCCTTTCGTTATTCGTTATTTTTTACATAATCTTTACAAAAGAAGATTTGACGTCAAGAGGTAAGATGTTCGCATTCCACCTTATCTGTTGAAAGATCACTGGCTCCCATTATCTGAGTTTTATGTATTCATGACAGTTTTTAAAGAGAAAATTGTAATGCAGAAAGCAAACTATTTTCCAAATGCAGGTTTTTTTCCTATCCTTCGATGCATGACAATTATTTAAACTGATATTTAAACGTTGATTTCATGGATGGAATAAGTCGTTAATGAACTTAATTACATAACATTCATATGCATGAGCCACGTGTTTATTCCAGAAATGTAGTCAAGTACTCGAGAGATATCGGCTTAGCGGTTGATTAAATGATATCGATATTTGTTGATTAGCAGGAAAACTGAATAATTAATTGTCTCACTTAATTTAATCCCAGATGTAATATGTTTATAGCTAGCATTTTTCTTGGCGTTGCACTAAGGAATAATTGGAATTTTGCTTAACTTTAGAATCATTTGAATAGCATGAGAATCCTTCCCCTTAGCATCATGCATTGAAACATTTGAATATTAACAGAACCAGTTGATACACAAGAACCGATAAAGACGATCTAATTTAAGTAGCCGATAAATTTCGTTCTTTCCCGGTAAATCTGCCACACTGTGGTTTTTAAATTTCTCATTTCCTTAAAGAAAAACCAAAGTATTGGTATGGAACAATTATAATCACTGAAAATATCTTCTGACATAAATCCCAAATATATTTCCGTTAAGTTCGGAAGCTTTGTGAAAGCATGTTAAATAGCAGGGGCCAGTATCGAGCCAAAATCGTTAAATATTTTATCTGCCAAAATCATGATGGCAAAAAGTTATAGAAATCATTGCTGTCTATGGTTTTTAAGCTTAGTTAAATTAGAGGACAGCATCAGATGAAATTAATTATTTTTAATGACTGCAATTCCAAATATAAGTAATTACTGTGGCCGGTTTTGTTCCTGGAACGCAGTAATGCAATTGAAACATCAATCAACCAGTTGCTTAATAAGTTATTTCTCGTTTGTTACTATCAATTCTGTTTCATGATTGAACATTTCCATTAACTCTGAATTGATGAAGATATCGTAACCATCACGTTAATAAAATTTCTCCTCTAATCCTTAAATTTTGGTCTAGAATCATCCACACGACAAAATAATTTGATGGAAAATTATTTGAAAAATAATCGAAAATATTACTGCTACGTATAAATACTAATATTTTATCAAAAAGATCATTTGTATTTTTATATCCTTTAATGGGAGTTGTTTAGGTACTTGGGTACTCAGTTTTAGATATAAGTTTTAAAATATAATTACGCAGTTTTAAAATGTAATTACGCGTTTTCTGAGCAGGGGCGCAGCCAGGAGTTATCCGTGGGGGCGGGTTTGGAGCCATGGAGTAAACACTGCATTGCCTACAATTCAGGGGCTGGTTTAATTCCGCACAAAATGCAGTGAAAATATAACCTGAGTAATTTTAATATGTATACCCTGCGAATCCCCAATGGTGTTTGTATGGCATACTGTGAGAGGCCATCATCTCACATGCTTTCGTTTATTGTTGGCTCTGTTTTCATGGGGGGGTTTGAATCCACGAAACCACCCCCATGGCTACGCCTCTGCTGCAGAGTAAATGTAGGTTTATATATCCAGGAGACTAAGTATGAATGACAGAGATCGTTGACAAATTATTGCTGACATGCTGCGCGAATATTTTACGCGAAATGTAATGTAAATAGCGAGGGATGCGATGAAATGTAGCGTCATTTGCAAGGGCCGCTCTCGGTGACGTTGGCCGCATCACTCGACTTCCTTTTGCAGAATAAGAATTCGCCTCTCCGTGCTTCGCTGACCCTCTCCTCCACCGATCGTGCCTTTCACTTTCTCCTAATTGTCCATCGCCTCTGCTAGAAAAGGCCGGACGGAGTAACACAGTTTCCTTATTGGGATTAATTCCTTTCAGCCGTTTTCTTGAATAAGAGTCTAACGCCCTCCTTTGTTTACGGCTCTTGGAGAATTAATCGCCGAAAACTCCAAGCGGAGCTTCGGACCTCCATTCAATGGAAGTGACTATTTCCTGAACCGCTCCTTTGTTGAGGGTTAGGATTTCCTCGTTCGGGATTTCGGGAATGCTATCGCAGGACGGATCCGTCGCTTCTGAATATCTATCTCTGTTTACTGCCCAACATTTTGTGACGTGAGGATTTTAACATAGGATACTTCTCTCTAATTTTTTACATCCCGTATTCTTTAGTAAAAACAGCTATCCCCTTTTTGTTCTGTTAAAATCCAATTTTTATTATTCGGTGATTCGAAAAATGTCGATCACAAACGCAATCCTCCTCGAGTTGGATTTTCTTTGTAGGAAGAATCTCCTTGTAGTACCTTTCTTGATAAATCTCAAGAATTCAACCGAATCAACAGTGTAAAGTATTCAGCCTTAATAGAGATTATTCACACCTCATCCACTCAACCCTTACCTACCAAAGCTCCTGAAGAGAAAATGAGTAACATAAGTAGTACTTTTAAAAGAGGTTTCGACAGCCGAGGTCATTTCGCATACGGTAACATTCCCCACCTGAATCGAACCCGGTACCGCTTACACGAAAGGCGAACGCGCTACCCACTTGGCTATTTACATTTACGAGGCAGTGTTGCTTTTTAGGTAATATGAAGGGTTATATTGTTTGTACTAGTTTTTCTCACTAGGACAGAATGGTAAAAAATGATCAGTACGATATTCCTACAATTAAAACTTTCCATTGCATTCAATAAAAAGTGACTTACATGAATGATACCATTCAGTACCACCCATACCTCAATATTTTAGATATCATTTTTGCCATGAGCAAGACCGATAAATAATTAAATGAATAGAATTTTCCTTCATCCTGTTCCAAAAGACAACAAAAAACTGCTCTCGTTAAGATATAGCAGCAGAAACCTATGTCACCAATTCCATCATAATACATGAATAAAATAATAGACGGAAGGGAAGGATAGTAAGGAAAGAACTTGCTGAGAACCTAACGAATTCGTAATTCGTACGACGAGCCTCATATTATGTAAGTCTTAGAGACAGTAATTAAGAGTGGAGAATCTTTGAAATGAAAAGTTTCCAGCTTGCGTGTATGCAAAGAAGAACACGAAAGACACTAGCGTGAACTGGTGTCCATCACCATACGCTAGACTCAAACAATTAAGGCTGTTTCAATGAGATGCGTTCTTTTAACCTAGTAGCTATGATTTAAGCTCATCCCAGTGGAGAATCTCATCCTCATT
Source organism: Ladona fulva (assembly GCA_000376725.2). Classification (NCBI taxonomy): domain Eukaryota; kingdom Metazoa; phylum Arthropoda; class Insecta; order Odonata; family Libellulidae; genus Ladona; species Ladona fulva. Next base: position 844,335 of record KZ308322.1, read on the forward strand.
GGAGGGGAGTTGATCATAATCATTAAGACCTTGGATGGCATCCTTGAGGGATTTATTGAAGAGCCCGAGTCGGGAACCGATTTGATTTTGAATCATAACATCTTTAGAAGGCTCCGATTGAAGGAGATTTTAAGAAAACCAATCCATAGATTTCGATTCAGTTGCAAACCCTTACTAAATGTTTTGCCAGTGGTTCTCACCAAAGTTTAGACCAGTGGCTCTTAATAAGGAGTTAGGAGACTCTTGGGTGTGCGCGGAGCTTTGATAGCAATGTATCTCTTGTTATCTAGTTTCAGAAATCAACAAGTTAATTTTTTGCATATTTTTTAGTTATTCATTGCATTCACACTGTAACAAAATATTTGTGATTATTTTTATTTCCGTTCATAAACACAATTCTGAATCTGTATGGGAAAAATACACTAACGATTTGATAGTTGTATAATTCATAAAGTAAAAATATCCAAAGAGATGCGAATCACATATGATTACTTTGATTAAAAAGGAACTGGGTTTATATTTTTAGAGGGTATTATGCCGAATTTTCTTTTTCCATCGTGAATAAAAACAATTATTTTTACGGCGGGGTTCCAGAACTTATTCTGAGAGTTGAACGGACGACGGGAGTTTGTTCAATGTTTTGGACTTTTCGAAGAAATAATATTTCCAAGATTGTATAAACGTGTTTTGCGCTGTGATGTGATTGATTACCTAACTAATCGCATATATCACCATAAATATGATGCAAAACGAATGGGTTTTTTAGTCATATAGTTTTAAAGATATGTATAATATTTTAATTTTTCGTTAAATAGCTTTCCGTTAACAATAGAATCGTTCTTTGACTCGAGATGTTAAGTTTGATTCCTACTCGAAAAATACCACCGATGCACGAGTCCCTAATATGTTTCTTAATTGCTTATTTCTGATATTTCGTGTTTTGATCATTGCCTAAATGTATGTAATGCGATTTAGCATTACAACATTTAAGCTACTCTAGTAACACACTACGGCAGTTAATATGTCTTGTTAGAACGAAAAGTAAAACTGAATGCCATAGATGCTCAATGGAAGAAGGCAAGCGATTTTAAATAATAGAAATTAGAGATTGGAGCCTGTTGACAAGTCACCCTCCAATTGGCCAACACCTTCCTAAGTATACAGCGGAATATTTTGGTTTAAATAGATCTCTGCTTAACATAAAAATATTAAATTTCTGTGCACACCTTATGATGGTATGATATTGAATTTTTACGAAGTAATGATACGTGATTCGGTACAATTGAGTGACGACTTATGACAAGATACGAATAAATTGATTGTCATATTTAAAATTACGATTCCTATAAAAATTTAATTTACTTTGAAATAAAGAAAGAGTTGACGCAAGAGAATCGCACTAGCGGAAGAGATTCGAACACTTAATCAGGCAATAGCACAATTTTAGGTATATTTCTTCGCATTGCCCAGGTTCGCGTGACTATTACACCATTAATTTTGCATTCAGAGAGATCAGCCCGAAAAATGACTTACCTGGCGGCAAATGCTCCGGCTCCGTGGAGGGAAAGAGAGAAGCTAGTTGTGGACCTCACAGAATGGTGAGGAGAAGAGGGAGGCACCTGAAACCTTAGAAGTTCCAAAGTTGGGAATCTCGAGCCACTTCATAATCTGCTACTCGAGCAAAACGTCGTACAACAATGATATCTGCGCGAGAGATCTGGGAAACCTTTGCATTCAGGCAGCTTCTTCAGGATCCGTCATTAAAAAGTAAACGGATTATAACCGCGTCGTGGCTCATCAAAAACCCATAGAAAAATGCCGAGCTGTCGAAAATTTCTTATTGTTTCGAGAAAGTGAAGGGCACGTCAAGGGTGCCCTAGTCAGGGGAGTAGCTGAGGAAAAATGACGAATCCATTGATTCGCACGTCGATTTTTGAAAGGAATTTACATAAATAGTTCAAACCCTTCGCAAGTAAGCTGAGAAAATGTACCGCAAATTATATAGAATCAGCCGATAGCCTAAATAAGGTCAGAACAATCCAGAGCCACCTTACTTTCGATATAGTTGAAATATTTCCCATGTCGGGAAATCAATGGGTTAGAAATCGGAACCTTTCCTCAAAATGACAGCAAAGACGTATCGCAAGTATAACCCGCTAGGCTGAGCAGAACTCGAGTACAGGAATTTCTAAAATTCGAGTGTTTGGTGAAGATTACAGCTTGACAAATATTTTAAACGAAAGCATGGTTCGCGTTTAATTTAGAAGGAACCTCCCAAACATGATACTTTATAGGAGATAAACTGAGGTCTATATTAAATGTAGGTGATATCGGAACTTAGCTATTGTTAGGCCCCGTATAATAATGTATACTTCAAATGGACTTACGAACGTTCACTTTACGGTATTTAATGACATTTTAAAAGTATAGATTACGATCAATGTCCTATATATTTGATGGATTAGTATGGATATTTCACATTAATTCTTACAAAACCTTATAACACCAAGCTCTAAAGTGTACTTTATTTAAATTCCATTTTAGGAATGCATTACATTACCGAGGCTTGGTATACATTCACGATTATATTAATGAGATAAATACCAAAGTTGTTTTAGTGTAATGGATAGTGAAGTTGGTATTTTTGCGGAAGAAGCCGTCAATTAAAGGAAAATAGACAGGTGAGAGGATAGATTATCTTATCCCAGTACTTACATAGATTTACGAAACGGGGTGTTGACTGGTAATCAGAGCTTAATGTAGACAAATGTTCAGTAACTAACTTCTTCGAGAAAGTTCACCGGTAGATAAAATTGCACTGCCTACGTGGGAGGTACTTAATAGTAGACTCGGTGAAAAATCCTCGGACTCAGTCTCACGAATAAATTATCGAGGGGAGGACACTCACGTAAAATTTGTGTTACATGAGAGTGGACAGGTTAAGAAACTAGGTTTCTTTAAGAGAATAGTCGGTAGGAGCCAAGATAAATTCCTATTTTTATTAATACATTTTTATTATAAATAATTACTATAAATCAGACTTCGTCTGATGAATCGATGAACCACGAGGAGTTTGTAGGAGAGATGGACGCAATTCGTAGGGTCAATTTTCGTAAACCACCTCTATCTTTAACGATTATTCTGGTTATTTTGGGAGAAATAAAGGTACGCGATGCTACAATGGCTCAATGTTACTGAGCAAAGAAAGGAAAATACCTCACTCCTCATCTTGGGATGAGATGACCGACCTCTTGCTCGAATAACTTACGAAAATCAGTTTACACAATTCAGTTGTCTACCCCTGCTCCGTGGTCTCATAGGCCACGGTGGCGGAGCGGTTAGCGTGCCAGCACACTACCGCTCCAACCCCAATGTCCCAGGTTCGAATTCTGGTAAGTCTGACTTTTCCGGTTCGGAAATGATCGTGTGTTCCGGGTGTGATTGGATAGTTGAGGTTAGCATCCTGTATCCATTATAGAATTCATTATTATTATTAGTGGATAAATCGAGTTTTTTGATCGACCGTCACCACAATCTCATCATATATAATTACAAAAGAGAAAGAATTGGTTTGCGTGGTTGGTTTAAAACGTGTTGAATTCCCTCTCACCAGATAGAAAGCTAACTCATCCTAACGCTAAAGGACAATTTACAAATAGTGAATGCACCATCGCGATAAATAAGTCGGCTTCCTCAACTTCGTCTAATTCTGAACGAACGACGAGGAGTTTGAAAGGGAGATGGACGCGATTCGCGGGGTTTATTTTCGTAAACCTCCATCTTCAACGATTACCCGGGTTATTTAAGGAGGAATAAAATGTCACCCGAGCGCTAATTGGTAAGAGAGGAAAGCGAGCGTGATTCGAGAAGGGAGGAGGTACGAGAAACAAAGAAAGGCGTAAACACAAACAACCCATTCATTAAGCAGAAAGAGGGAGAGGAAGACATCGAGAAAACGATAAAAAGATGGGAAAGTGACTAATACGAAGCAACCGACTTCCCTTCTATCTCCTTACGTGCACGGGCTTCGGCAAGAGAGCACGCAACGCGCGTTCAAGGACCTCCCTCGCGATTCTCACAGCCATTCGTCGGCTATTTCTGATTTATAGGTAAAGTAATCCACGGACTTGATTGAACTTCCCGTTGCCTCTGATTTACACAGTCGACTCAGGATAATTATGTCGCTCAAATGGAAAACGGAGCTATGATTCACTTGCTCGCCTGTCAAGACTCTGGAATCCGATGTAAATAAGTACCGTGTATTTCCGCAGATAAGATGAGGTATAAATTTTCGTCAAAGTTTCATAGTTTCATCTGTCCTATAAGACTCCCAAGCTATCAACGGCCAATGAATTTAGCTTAGATCCGCGATCAACTTCTGAATGGTAATACTGTTAAGCGTATGCGAAATTATGACCTATTTGTAATTTTTCGAATGAATGGATTTTATTTTCTTGCATCTGGGAGGACTGCCTCGCCACACACAACAACAAACATTAGCACTGATTCGGGTATTCGGGTTATCCCTCTTGCGTTTGACCAATTGCCAGTGTAAAATCGATCTAATTTGTGAGTGATAATAAAAGGAATCAAAGTAATTTAAATTAATAGAGAATATGGAAAATGTAGTTGTGGATTTAAAAACCCTAACCTTCATTGAGGTAAAAGTATCCTCAGCAGGAGGAAATCCACATTGAAGGGGATGTGTCAAACCTGCACAAACCTACTGAGAGTGGTAACTAAGAAATGTTAGAACTGATAACCTTGTCGTGGTCCAGAAATAAAAAATGGCAGAAATAACATAAACTCATACTCATAAAATAACTCATAAACACAACTCAATATTAAATACTACAATTATCATACACCTCCAATGAAATGCTCCACAAATAAAATTAAAATATGTAGTAAATTAAATTCCACGGAGGAAGGCGTAGTTTTATGGATCATTGCATTAAAATAAATGGAAGACAGGAGTGTACTTTTTCCACGAGTTTATCCCACACGACCGGTTTCAACTAATAATCGGCTGAGGACGCCTGTATAATACCTGAGGATAGCGATTATTCGATGAAATCGGTCGTGTGCAAATAAACTTGTGGAAAAAGTACACTCCTGTCTTCCTTTTATTTCAATATTTAGTAAAGTTCTAGGAACACAATCTACATAACGTATTTTTTTCACATTGATTTTATGGTAACATAATTCTTATTTTAGTCTACGAAAACACTGGGGCACCCCTCTTACGATGAAAATCTATAGAAGAATCCTATTTGAAGCATCAATGTAAATATCATTATTATCCTCATAGATGGACTTTCCATAATCATAATTCCACGATGCCCGTTGTAGCATGAATATTCTAAGTAATATCCTGAATTCGATTAAGAACACGATCCTTTTATGAGATGTACCCCTGGCAAAAATTTCGATTAAAAAAATAATCTCCTTTGCGTTAACTCAATACCTAAATTACGGAAGTTCCTAATTTCCACGAATTTTGCTTAGTTTAAATATGGTCTTCGTTTCAACTTTAAATCAAAACAAGACAGCTTCACTCCTTCGTATTTCGTTTCCCAAAAGCATCATCGTAGAATGATATCCGTTTCCGATATTGTAACACACTTTACAAGTCACTGACCGAGATGTCACTCCATCAATTGCATCATAACACCCATAACATGAAGCAACTGGAAGGTTGTTGTTGATATTCGGATTAGAGAAGAAAAGGGCAAATCTTATTAATAAAATAGAAGTGGAAAATGAAGAAAGAATTAGTATTCAATTGTTTCTGTCGACAGTCAATTTTTTCTGTAGACAAATCACGCTCTGAATACATAATGCATTATATCAATCTTAATGGTACTTCTCTGAAGAGTTATGGTACATCTTTCAATACACATATACGACCAATTCGATTTACTTCCAGGTGGTTGAAAAGTAAAATGCACGTAATTCGGAAAGCGGCTGTAGAGTACATGATCAAAATTCATTTGATAATTTCAAGGGAGAATAGCTCGCCAATTGACGAACCCAATATCATAATTACTGGAAGAGAAAAATAATTCCTTATTAGTATTATCTTAGCTGTAAACTTTTAGTTATTTATAGAACAGGTTATCATGGTGACCGAAGACTTTCCTTTTGATAACATAAACCCTGCTATGATTTTTTTCCGAGTGAAGGATCGAAGTTTTACTGAGTAGCTCTATTTGGTTAATCGCAAATCCAAAAATGCTGTGGGATTCAATAATTTTAATATCTACATTATATTTACAATACTATAATAACAATGATCCACCATGAATTTCAGACATTTATTAAATGTTAAGATCTTTGAGAGTTTCGTTTTAAGAGGAATGAGAGTGGTATTGGGAAGAAATTCTCTATGCATATCATACTGATAGAAAATGTTCAAGACAAATGGAACAATTGAATACCCTTACAAGCTTTCTCGCCAGGATTTCATAATTTGGAAAAAGTAGGAGACAATTCTAAACTATCTACTTCCGCATATATTTGGAATTCAAATCAACTTTTGCAGATGTTTTGTGAGGTGACTCCTTAATACTGAGCGACTATGATATTCATTTCCTACATTATATAATGTCTTGTTTTAATACAGCGGAATTAAGGCGTACGACGAGTGTTAAGTCATGAGCGTCTTTACAGAAATATTCCTAGCTGAGGCGATACGTACATATATTTCATATTCATTCCATAAGGATTAGGGAAAGGCGAATAACAAAGCACGTGCCGTGCAGCTATATCCCAGGAATAAGAGGTGTGAAAAATAGCGACATGACCGGGACTCGAACCCAGGTCTCCCGCTTTCCGGGCAGGTATTCTAACCACTGAACTACCATGCCGAGTATCTTCCAGAGTGCCAGTCATGTCGCTATTTTTTACACCTGTTTTCCTTCATTCCATAAATTACGAAGAGATTTCCGCAAGCCCTAGCAAGGAACTACCCGACTTCATCGAAAATGTTTGCATCATCACCTTAAATACGTCATTAAATAGAATCAAATAACTATCGGAACTCGTAAAAATGCGCGGATCGCCAACCGTCTCAAGAAAGGTCTGACAACGATAGAAATTTAAAAGAAATTATTATTAGATTAGAAATGTTCTTCTTATAAGTAATTCACAAGAACAGACAAATAGAAGCAAAACTCGAGTATGAGCCAAGTTCATAGATTGGGTAGGGAGAAGGGCAAATTGGTTACTCGCTAAAAAACGGAAGCTAGAATGAAGAGGTAATAATGTTAGACAGTCAGCGTAAAATAATCGTATACGATGACTTTACGATTCCACGAAATAGGTAGCACCACAAAACAAAAATGAGTAATATTATCAAGGGGCCATAAAAATTCTTACTTCTGCCACATTAACAATTATATCGAGGGACAATTACTCTATAAAAAGTGATCTGAGAGTAAGAATAGACCTATGAAAGTCTCCATATAGGAGATAGAGTTGGCCTACCACAGCTTATAGTATGTCTACATTTGATGTTCATTAACACGGAATGATTTATCTTTCCCAAGAATACATTCACAGAAGTAGTAATTTTAAAAGTGCTCCGACATCTAAGGCGATTTCGCACATATGATTCCACACCGAGAATCGAACCGAAGACCGCTTTCAACAAAGGCAAACGCGCTACCAACTTGGCTTTCCGAGAAAATATTCACATTTCGTCGTTTAATAAAAAGTAAGAATAAGAAAAAAAATATCTTTCCTTGACACGAAATATGTCTCTTGTAAGAATATACACTATAAAACAACATTCTCGAACGGTTTAATAGCTAGTAGGGCTTGTAAATAATAAATTCGCTAAATGCACATGCTGTGCTTGTATATATTACTCACCGTCCATCCTTTCGATTGAAACACGTTATTCGTCCCGTTTAATCGCAATACTCTTCGATAATTTTCTGTTCTTTTGTCTAACTGCCAACTTTTCCGTTGTAAATATATTCTCAACTGTTTTCTTATAATTAGAATTTACATTCAAAAAACGTCGAATCCCTTGAGACAGCTGAGATTTGCATTTGTTTTAAACTCCCTTGGAAAATGTTTCACCAGCGTCAGTGACTATAAGTTGACAATAGACTGATGTCACAGCCAGTATAATTAAGCAGGAGTATCATTTTCTCGTACTTTTTAAAATTTAGCATGTTGTTCAATTGGAAAACCAGAAATATAAAAGCGGTTATATTTTTAGTAAGACAAAGAAAGATTTTCGTCACAGGCTGGATTAAAATTAACTTACTTAATTAACATTACTTACTACAGTGCATTTTGTATTGCATCAAAGCAGAAAACGTCTCGCTGTGGTGTAAGGTTTCGGCGAAATTAGTTTCTATTTCCCCTCTCATTTTTTCTAAGTTACAAAAAAATAGTAAAAAAAATTATTATTCCCTGTAATTGATTTTTATGACCTTCCTTAACCCATTTTCATTTGATTGTAATGCTCAACGCCTATGTGCTTGTTACACTTAAGATGAAGCTACTTGTCAAATGTTTGGACGTATTTGGATTATTACGACATATATCGTACTATTACAAGAAGAAGTCGGACTAACGACTAAAAACAAAACGTGACTTGAAAAAAGAGCACCACTTCGTGACAGTTTCTTTAGCTGCATGTTACTAGAGTAGAGGAGATCTATTAATATCCTCATGAGCATACAATTCTTCCGTCGAGTCGACTATCTTTTTACAACGGCGAAGAAAAGTATTCCATATGCCATTATATATCTCAGTAGTTAGATTTCAGAGGAATTTCCTTTTAATTGAACGTACTTTTACGTAGGCCCTTTTAATATATATATTGGTATATAATAGATATTGATTCGTCTGAATGACACACTTCAGGATCAATCATTCCTAATGCTATGAGTACAATAAAATGCTTTAAACATGACTACGAATCAATTGCATGTGAAATACAATTTCATAAAGATGTAAGTAATTAAAAATAGACGAAAGAAATCGGCGAATGAATTGAAAATATTTCTTGAAATGGGCTTTATTTTTTTAAATGTTGCTAAAATTGTAAATAAAACATTATATACAATTGTGCCATTTTCACACTCCTAATTAACTTAATTGACGATTTAAAAACTGCTAACAAACAGGAAGTCGCGAATTATACGACTAAAGAATCATGAAAGAGTGCTCAACAAAGCCACATCACAAAAAAAAGGGTTGTAGTCAAAAATCGATCTGGAAAACTTTATTGCAGTCGTAAATATTAACATTTCGTTTCAGTAAACCTTAAATAAGTAATAATACAACGTGATCGAAGTTTCACTGATTAGCTTTCGCTTCAAATACAGCTTGTTCTTTTGTTTCCAACTGAATACCTATATTAAGGTACTATCTTCCAAAAGAATTCAGGAAAATGACTCATTACATTCATAACTAAGAATTTAAAAAGTGATGGAGCCAGAAAATAGGGGAAAGGAGCAAAAAAAATTTTAGTGGATTTTGGATCAAAGTTACACGAATAAGTTTTCATGAACATCAAAGGAAAGTTTGTGAATATAAAAAAATACGGAGATACAGATAGAGGAAATACTGAGGAATAGTATACGATTGTGTAGAATTTGATAAAAATGGCAATCAATGTCACTGAGTAAAGTATACGCAACAGAACTTGATATCGAATAGTATCGATATCACGAAACCCAGGATTTCGCGCGAATCATACGGTATAAGGAATGATTACTCAATGCGCGTAAATGATAAGTACTCCATACATTTAATAAATTACAACATAAGGAGTGAAACTTTAACTCAATGGAACAAAGATAAGAATATTTCTTCTGACGATAAAAAACCATCGAGTGAGAAAAATCATGCACAAACTCGGTTTTTTTCGAAATTGTTCGGTAGTTTCTCAAAATTACTTAAAAATGTACTCCATTACTTAGAAGTATTCCACACTCAAACAAAAAAGAGAGAAAATGCTCGGGAATGTATAATTGAACATTTCGTCATGTTAATGAGATTTTTAGTTTCAGAAAGAATGTCTGCGTTTGCTGTCTGTACTCACATGTACGTATTTCCATTATGTATATCAAATTAATCGCCAAAAGTATTCCAATAGTTGCTGTTAAAGGTACCTTTTCAAACTACTCAATGTTAATACTCTTCAGCAAAATGTATCATGCTATTCCATGCTGTCATTGTGACTACATTTAAAAATTCATTTTTATCACGACACATTATGGGTACGGTAAACTAACTTGAAAGCCAGGGAGGTACGGGAACCAAAAAGGTTTGGGATCCCCGCCTTAAGCTGTAAACGGAATAATTTACAGCAAGAAAGAACTGAATTCTCCATAAAATTTGCGGACCTTTTCAAAGACCCATTAAATTGCAACTGTTAGATTCTTAAATCAACTTTTTAATTGCTTTTTGCTATCAATCTCAGGGCAGAATGTGAGTGGCGGATGCTGAATGATTTTGCCGACTATGTAGATAAAGTTTTCTTTTGAGAAGAAGTGTAGGCGCCAGAATTTTCATCTAAATTGGCTGCTGTGGACGTTTGATTTTTAAATGTGGTGAAAACAATTAATATGTATATAAGATAAAGGGATGTGGAATATTTTCCTCGACAGCGAGATACATAATAAAAGTATCGTGGACCGAAAAAACTGAATACGATACGAGTCGTTATTCTAAGGAATTCACTTAAGGTTCTTGTTTCCTAAGTTTTCAAAAATCGATTGTTGACACGTAAGGGTGACCTGTAAACTCGGTGAATCGGGGGTGTTTTAGAAAATCGATGTAGTAATAAAATGTGGAAATTGTGGGTATTTGAAAACAGACGGTTTTGCTATTCAGGCATCTGTGTTTGAGGTGCAAAATGAATAGGTTTCCTCTACCAAGCAGGTCACTCTGCTGACACACACAGTTTTCTATTCTCCAAACCTTAGCTGAGCAAACAAGTTTGGAGAATTTGCGTTAACGTGGCATGGTAATTTAGTGGCTAAAATATCTGCCCGGAAAGTGGGAGAGACCTGGGTTCGAGTCCCAGTCATGTCGCTATTTTTCACACTTGTTATTCCTTTGGGATCAGCCGCACGACTTCACCGTGCAAAGCATTACACCTTTTCTTAATCCTTAGAAAATATTTAAATTAATAAAAAAAGAAAGTAACTCACAAATTCTGAAGTATCCGTGGATTTCCATGCTTCAGGTAAATCGGATTATTTGCGGCTTTCATCTCCATGGATTTAAAATAAACCATTGCCCTGATTTTTATGTAAAGTATTTACTTAGGCTATTACGTAGCCGTTTATTTTAATAAAAAATTCCCATAGTGTTCACTCACTGTGCTTTTATATCCAGTTTAAAATGTCACGCAAGAGATTCATCTTTGACGGGTGCTGTTTTCTTTTCATAAGGTCGACATAATTACACAATTCGTGCTTAACTCTTAAACAAGATACGGTAGTTTCGTTGCTTTTTTTGGCAAAAATGAAGCTATAATGAAACCCATGACATAAAGAACGCCAATAAAAAGCGACGATTTTAACGTGTAATTATTACTCATAGCACTTTTCTCCATCGATGAAGATAAGCTTATCTATTAAAAGCCGTTTTTCGCACAGAAGAAAGGCATCCTTTGTTATTCATAATTTTGCTCCCTCAGGAACGGATGTTCTCAACGGCTTTGATTTGAGGAGCAAGTTCTAATTTCGACCAATAGATGGTGCTCGGAAGATAAAAGACCAAAAACCCGAGACGGGCTCACTTTTATTGCTCTTCCTCCAATGGTCTAACCGTGGACTAAAATTTATATTTAACCGAGAGAGAAGTTTCGCGGAAACTCCCTCGTTGGCGAGCATTCGATCCGGTGTCCACATTTTCGATATCCATCATAGTTTACGCGAGGATGTTTGGTCGGAATGGCGTTGGTTTTTCATTTTCTCTAGTTCGCCTCAGAAACCTCGCTCCCGCGCGTGCAGTGTGTTTATGAGTGATAAAGCGTCGGCCGTATCTCATTTTCAAAGAGCAATCGATCTATTTTTGGCACTCGCCATAACTGAAGCACCATCGGCTATTTTTATGTTGTGGAACTCCTCGCGAAGGAAATCCAACTCTAAGTAAGCGGGGTCTAACCTATGTTAAGAAAAGCGATTGGGGTCATTTTCTTCTACGGTTTGATTACGAGAGATGCTTATCCGTGGCGGGATACTTACGGCGCGGATGACTTTCTAGAAAAATATCGCCCGGGCGGCCTTTTAATGAGGCAGCGACTTTGAAAATGATCCGTTTTAAATTTAATTCCTCCCGGTTCCCAAAACGAGAGCGTTATCTCTATTTTTCGGGAGCGAGGATGGGGACGTTGCGAAACGGCGGAATTGATTAAGATATCAACCTATCGCCGCCTTGGCGGATCCCTCGTGCGAGGATTCCTCAATCAGAAATCCATTACTGGTCCCTGACGCCAACTCCCTATCGTCAACAAGCATCTTCTCTTAGAAGAGTGCGAGTATGCGCTAAATATGAGGCCATCAAATTTAGGTCAGTCTAAAAAGATGAAGCGAGCATATCTTTCGTGAGCTGGTGCTCGATAAAAAAGTCTCCGAGAGGGAAAAGAAATTTCCTCGGAGCGAGTCGAAACGCAGCGAGTCTCGCGGTGTTGAAAGAGGGGGACGTCTCCGAATAATTACCGAAATGGGAGAAGGGAAACCGTGAACGGATCTTAGGCTTCCACTTGCTCATCGCGAAAATGGAATTGTACTAATTGGTCGTGTAAAATTTCCTAATCTGCAGATTTCTATCTGCGAGGTTTTATTCGTGATTTTTCTAATAAATATCCCGTGTTTTTTGGTCCGAATAGACCCCAGTACTTTTATTTAATTCCATATGAGTCCCAATAGAAATTTACTTGAATGATTAGTCAATTGAAATGGGTTTTAAAGGAATATGGGTTGACGGAGCGATATTGATTGTTGATACCATGATACCTTGGTTAACGACGGCCTTAGTTAACGACGTATGGTCGTGAGAAAAAATGTCTCGGGTGACGACGCAGGCTTTGGTTTACGACGCCTTTTGGCGAAGATTGACAGTTAAAAACTTTCATTATGATTATTCATTTAATTAGTGATACTTTTTTCTCGAAAACTCTTTAAATTATATGTACCATATTTTAATGAGTTTTATCTGTATATTTGACATGCACAGTGGTTCTGGAAAATAGCCTTGGATGTGCGCCTTGGATAACGACGATTTTAATTAAAGTCGAAAATCTTGGAACGGATTGCCGTCATTAACCAAGGAACAACTGTATACATCAAACTTTCCTTCCAAGTGGAGGACTTTATTGATTAAATTAACGTCAAATAAATCAAGACAGATTTCATTGATTTCTGAGAATCACAGAATAAGTAAAAGAACGTTTTAATTTCTAGACAGACCCCATTATAATATCGAAAGAGGAACTTTACAATAGCTTGAGATTATTATTATGAATTAGAAGACCAAAATCAGGAGGCTAAAATTTTTCTAGCTATACACATTAGATAGACAACCCATTAGATGTAAAACAAGTCTACTATTCACTCTTTTTTTCTTAAGTACATCATGAATGAGGGGTATATGAAACACGTAGTTCATTTTAGACCTACTGATAAAACACAATCCAACGTTGATGCATCGCTCGCATGCGCGTTTGCGATATGAGCGTTGATGGAACGGAGTATTTTTCACGGGTTACTTAAAATTATGGGCCAAAAGTCGGTGATATACCAATTCCTTGTTTTCATGCCTCAGTCCTTATTTAAATGACACGTATAAATGTGAACGAAAGATATAAGAGAGGCGAATTCATGCACAGTAAATGGATACCTTCACTGAAAATAAATTCACGAGAATTAAATTTGGCGGTCATAATTTACTGAGGGAAAAATTTGTATGACCTGCATCGACCTCATCTGACTACAAATCTTGAATGCGCAACCTCGCACGAATTCCCAGCGCAAAAGTATCACAACAGAATTATTCTAATTCGACACATATCGTATCCAGATCTGTGTGTAAAATGTTACATCTTGATGAAGTTAAAAATTTCACTAATCATTTGAAGGTTTTTCCTTTAAGAGAAACAAAGATTTAAAGGTGGTGAAAATTTTAAATCGCATAATTTTGACAAAGCATAGAAAAGGAGACACTTTGATGAAGAATCTTGTAGGCTAAAGCGAAACATAGAGGATCCACTTATTATTAATAATAAAGAGAACTCCACGAATCAATAAATTTGTGTAAAACAGCGATTTCTTCATTTCTACCATGATGATACTCCTACATCCTTCGATAATTATTTACATTCAAAATTATTTATTTTATCTTATACTGTGAGTATTATATTTTACTAGGAAACCCGAGCTTTGGTGCAACATTTAAATTAAATTAAACTTATGGAGGCATAAAAGCCATCGCTAAATGATGTAGAGAGTCACCAAATTTGTATAACCATATCCTATTTTGAAACGGGAACTCTTTTCTCAATCTTTCATTAATTAATAAACTACAAAAATTAAATTGAACTTATGGAAGCATAAAAGCCATCGCTAAATGATGAAGAGAGTCACCAAATTTGTATTACCATATCCTATTTTGAAACGGGAACTCTTTTCTCAATCTTTCATTAATTAATAAACTACAAAAATCAAATGATAACAGAAAAATTAAAATAAGCTTCCGTCAAGGAACGGATTGCAATAGAGGTCTTTAAATGCATAAATGGTCGATTCTGCTTCAGGGAATACTGGGTAAATTAAACGACTTATCATTTTGCATTCGAACGGCGGCCCGTCATCCAGAAGATCCGGTTAGAACCTCAAACCTTTCACCATTAGCTATCAAAAGATGGAATGAGGTATACTGGACAAGATGAGGAGTGAGGTATTTGTCTTTGCTTTCCACCCTGAGCCAGAGTGCTATTCGCGGAGTGAAAGAGACAGAAGTGCAGCACAATGCACTTATGAATAGCACCTCATAGCATTCAATAATGGGATAACAACGAGGGAATGAACGAGGTAATTCAGCACCACTGATACCTTACTGGTTTCCATATTATCACAGCCAAGAGAAAGTCTCTCAAAAAAAGTAAATGAAAGATATTTCATTCTGTATCGGTAAATGAAGACGAGGAAAATATTCTGCTCCTTAAGACATTGCAACAGCAACTATTTCACTTTACAAGGCAATGAATATTAGATTTTGTTAGGACGAGAGTAACAAGAAATATTTTAGCTCTTCCATACACCCAGATACTCTCAGGATTTTTGGTGAGAAAAAATGGGGACCATTTCAGTACATTCTCTCTATGCCCGTTACCAACGCTCGCCAATACCCTATTCATCCCAATCACGTATCCAATTGTTTTATCTCGCATTTTTTCTTTTCTTTCCGCTTTCTTTCTTTTAATGCCCTTTTTATCTTTAATCCCATTAAGATTTAACACATAGAGCATCGATTTTCTTCATTTTTGCCATCGTTGGTTCTCGTCGTTACCCGCGAATAGTTTGATTTTTTACTCGTGTTTTATAGCGACGTTGTATGTTCAGTGCGATTGGCGCAAATGTGTATTTGAACTTTTCAAAATAGATAAATTCACCACCTCTTTGAAAATCATCAAGAAGTCGGACGTGAAGAAGTAATGCGGAAAATTACCGTCCTTCGTACAAAATGTCCGCCGCTCGGAAACCAGAAACTGATCCGAGGATGAGGACTTGAAACCACGAATCCCACAACAGAAGCGGCTCCCTGCGCCATCCCTCTGTATCCTGGCGCCCATTTTTACCTCACTCTGATCTTACCGGTTTCGTGGCGTGGTTTTGAAGTATAAAATATTCATCCCGGCTTTTTATTTCCCGGGCACCTGACTCGTCCGAAGTAATCCTTTTGAGAATTCATAACAACATCCCCTGTTTATTATTTCTTTTTTCCTCGTGCGTGCCTCCGTTCCCTTTCCGTCACACCATCTAAATAAAGGAGAGAAAAACACAGCTTTCTTTCGATTTTTTAAACGCGGAAACATGCCTCCGCCGCCCCTTCCTTACGCTCCCTTGTCAAATCCGTTATTTTCGGTTGCTTTGCTTGCGCCACTTTTTCAGCCTCCTCCCACCCATAAAAAATCTTCGATCCTTTCTTTCTCGTCATTAACTGCAACTATTTTCGCCGTAGTTTCTCATTTCAGCGTCGTTTTGTTTTCATTTTCATGCTCGCTACCCGTAATAAACATCGATAGCTTTGCGAGACTCTGCTTGTATTTTCAGTACGAGCTCGATAACTTGGTGCGATCCCTGGCGGAGCAAGATGGAAGCTTCACATCAAATGAGTTAACATTTTCTGTCGGTCGGCGAAGATAAGTGAATTGAATGGAGCTCGAATGGCTTCGTATAGAGGGGTGCAAGCTTCCCACTGCCGCACTGTGGCTAGACATTGATTCGCGAGAAGTATGCGAGTTAACTGAGTGTAGCTAGATTTGATGATATTAAGGGCTACCGGATACCCTTGGGCAACGCGTTCGACTTCGGTGAAAACGGTCCCGGGTACGATTCCCGTTGGGGGCCTACGTGCGAAATGACCTAAGTTGTCGAAGTACTTTTAGCAATACTACCACTTGATGATATGAAGAGTATGAGAGAAAAACGGCAATGAAAGCTGGGTATTGGATGAATTTAAAGCGAAAGAAAGTCAAAAAGTATGGAAGGGATGTGTAACCTCGTTTGCTCGGATAAATAGAGAGGATGGATAAGAGCGAAACAAAAATGATGGAATGGAGTGATGAGAGTGAAATTGCCTTTAAAGGAAGAGGAAGAATGAGGAAATGTTAATTGAATATGGAGATTTTGAACAAGAAGTGAATGTAAGCACGAGTTCTGAGGAAGCGTGCGCTAAAAGACGTGCGGGAGCATTGAGAGCGACAAAAATATGTTCATAAAAAAGAATAGAGTCCAATAAGTAAATATGCCTAACTGCAAGGAGCTTAGTAATTATGGCTTTGAAAGCGTACATACTATGCGCTGCTTTCGGTGCTTCGAAGAATGCTAATGGTACCCTTTTTTAAAAAACTGAGGAATTTTTTGCTTTGTAAAGCATATTACAGTGTAGATGAATTCATCGACGAAAAGAATTACGTAAATGTATATCTATGTTTGTGAGTATTTGAATTTGTGTATTTCCAGAAAGTGTGTGCAAAATATATTCCTTATAATGCAATGTATGTCAAATTATGTCTTCATTTATGATTGTATCATATCGGACAATTTGTAGTCTCGATTTTGTCTTACCTACTTGCGTTTGTTTTTATGGACCGATAAAATTATTATTATTATTGTAAATTATGAAATAAGTAATACTGTAAATTGTGTAAAATTGTCAATAATGTGATAGATAATTTTAGCTATACTAAATATACAGTTATAACTAAGTTTTCTCTTTACAGCATTTTTATGTGATATTGTTCTTGTAACACTATATAAAATTAGGCACCTTGTGATGAGCCTTCTTTCTTGGACCTTGCTGATAAACTCTGTGAAACTTGTGTAACTACCTATATTTCTGTTTATTTTTGCAATTTTTTGTNTTTTACAGCTAATGACGAAGTGGATGAGGTCTGATGCTAAACTCAGGTTATTACAAAAAATTAATATTTTTATTAAAAGAAGCCATTAGTATCGACTCAGCTCAGCACCGAGAGCTTTCACGATATTTTAGTTTGTAAGGATATCATGTAGAAACCTGTCCTCCTCTCTTATAAAGAAGGAAAGTAGAAGATTAGTTTGCAGATCCTGGTGCATCTGAGGATGCAGGTGAAATGAATGTTCTTCAATGAAACGCTCCCAATGCAAAGAAAGAAGGAAGAGAAAAAAAGAAATAGAGCTTTTTTGCGAATTGAATGACTCCGATTTTCCTGGATGATAGCCATAATCAGAAAGCACCCAAGTTATAGCTTACTTATAATTCTCAACAATGGCACAGAAAAGGGTGGGGAATAAAAATGCTGGGGAGATAGAAGACGAAATGCACTAGTTAATATTACCACTTCACACTGTCAAAACCGAAGGAGTCTACATTCGGAATGTTACATTTTTTACCGAAAATATTTTAAAATTTCGACAAGAAAAACGGAGAGTATAAAGGAAGTTGCGAATAACGAGAAAATAAAAGAAGGGTTACTATTTCAGATCCTTTCTTTCAAATAATGGATTCCTCGCCAAGCTATGCGTTTTTCATTAAGTTGCAGACTTGAATCGCTACCATGCTGCTTTAAATGGAGAAAATGTGAATGGATATGAAAACATCTAGGCAAATTAACACCATTCTTTTTCTGAGGATGAAAAGTGGGCTCTAAAGTAGTACAAAATGTAGACACGACGCATTTCACGATATCAAATTTATTAACTTTTTCTTAAAGCTTAAATTAATTAGTACTTAGCTAGTAAAATTTTTTATGACGACGTCTGTGAATCAACGAACGCTAAGTATGTACTTAGAATAAAATCGATATTAGATAGATTTACCAAGTGTATCCTTCTGCTATGTACTTAGAACATGGATTCGTATTTATGATTATACACGGGAAGGAGGTTTCCCTACCTCACCGTTCTCCAATAATCCCACACACCGGAAACATTTCAGGTATGTGGGATTTTAAACTCCATTAAGTATTTATGGGCATGAATAAGAAACAGAGCTCAAGCGGGATTTTCCGGACTCTTAACACTCAGCTGATTAAGTTTTTCTTCTTCGACACAAGATTATGCTCCAAATTCCTGTTACTTTTCGCTACTACAATAGACGACTTTTAAACGAAAAGCATCAAAGCAGGGAATACAATAGTTACCCAAATAAGATTTCGATAAGGGCACCGATAGAAGACTTGTCCCGTAATAGAAGGTTCATTAATTAATGGGTCCGCAATTTCATGATTGCACAAATCCGAGATATTCCCTGACGATTTCCATTACTTAGAACTCCTCAAGTTTAATGATTTTCCAAAATTAATCAATTACAATCAGCAACATTTTCTCGGAACAATTTAATGAACGAATATGGAACATGTACAAAATGTATGTTATGTACTATCCAATTGATGGTAAAGATATAGCATACGTTTGAAAAACGGTGCAAGTCCAAAGAGTACGGGCTGCCCTAAGATGTTTCCAAGAACTGCTATTTTCGCAACGTTTGCAAAACGCAGAGTAAAACCTATTTCCATATCCGAAAACGCCTATTTTCATGAGTACGTTCCTCGCTTCGAATCGATACTTGTGGCACTCGATGGCACGTTTGTAAGACGAGCCACATATTCTGTGGAAGTCCGGAAGGGAAAAAAACATCGTCTAAGATTTAGGGAAATACGGTTGTTTGAAAAAAGACTATCCCAAAATCTGCATTACAGTATATATCAATATCACAATATTCCTCGTTCATTTAATTTTTGACGAGAAATTACGTATTCTTTATGAGAATGACCCTTGAAATATTTGGTCTATTCAGTAACTTAAGTTCTACCCATGGAAGACGCAGTGATACTTCTGTTAATGAAGACGAATCGTGCTGGAAAACAAATACATGAACCGAAATGCTACTTCCCATAAGAGAAGTTTCCACACAAGTGTATTGAACTAACAATTTCTTTCTTTACTTAGCAAAAATGTGCAATAACCCTTTAGTCCTGCTCATTTCTGAATAATTTGCGTATATGTGTGTATTTACGGAAGCATCCTCTGAAGTACACGTCAGCCGACTCCAAGAAACACTGAAAATATCCTCTTTGGGTGATGTATCACTGTCGTATCCTCTTCAGCTCGTATTTTCTTAACTTCTACTTTAAGTACCACAAAGGAGGAGAGATCCGCTAGAGCAACTTTAAATCACTTAAGCGTCACTCCTGTGTATGCCGGATCAAGTGCGCTAGACATGTGGGTATTTAACCCACCAACCAATCGACGCAGACAACTAGTGAACATTAAAATTTTTATATCTCTACCCACTGGCGAATCAGAAAGCTGGCTACTTCACCCATGGAGGCCAAACAAGCAAACCTCGCCGCCTCCTCGGGTAGCCCCAGCTGGCTCCCCTCGGGTTCAGCCCGCACGACATGCGGTAGCCGACCATTTGACTCTACCGCAAGGGTTTTCAGAGACCACTGGTACATACCGTATGAGAGGGAAAAGGGAAACTTAGGGTGCTACCGCTATGCATATCGAGGGAACCTTTGGCTTTTATAAATGAGTGGATTTCAGTGGGTATGTTTTGTCCAAGTACACGATTGTTTCGGCTAATTGTGGCTAAGGGATTTTCTCTATAAATACTAAAAGTGAAGGAGAAACGCGAGGTTTTAACATTAAAACTAGTATCAATCCCCCATCTCTAAGTAAATGATTCAGAACAGAGATAATTTTAACTAATTAATCAAACAAGGTATTCCTGCGGGAATTTCTTGATGAATGAATATATTTAATTTGTTTTTGGTAGAAAAGGGAAAAAAGTGGTTTCATTTATTTTAATCTTCATTTATTTTACCATATTATGACAGCTATCAAGGTATTAGTATTAGCAGGTATTAGTAATAATAATGATCTCCATCTTGTTTATTCCTAATCGAATGATACGATAGGTGTTATTCATAGGGTCATTGTATGTACCACACGAGGGCTTCCTCCACTTGGCATTCCAGCTCATAGAGGAAATTGAAGGCAAACTACCTCACTCCTCATCTTGTCTAATCGCCTCAAGCCCTCTCCAAACCTTTTACAGCTAATGACGAAGTGGATGAGGTCTGATGCTTTTACAAGCAATAGATGAAAGAACAAAATTCGAGTAACTTCAATGGTATGGCGATAATAATTCAACGTATCACAGCAACAATGGTTGTAACAATAATACAGCATAAATCGAAGGATATCGATTTTATAGAAAAGAATGAGGGAAGCTTTACCAGACATTGTGGTGGTGACTGTTTTTCATGGTGCCATGCCATGGATTAAGTAAACGAAAGGCGGTAAAAACACATCAGAAGTTATTCCATACTTAAATTCGGTGGCACAATTTTGGAAAGTTATTTATACGCTGAAAGAAAAATTTATGGAGAAGTTTAACCAAAAGGAGGATGAAGAGAGGTCAAAAATAACTTATTAATAATATTAGAGACAATCCTTATTTGCAAGCCGCAGAAAATATACGAGGAATTCATACCATAAGAATTCAGTTAATTTTGTAATTCGTTTAGAAAATTTTGGTTTTAAACTGATGCGACATTAGTAATTAGTTTCGCAAACATAAGAAGCTTCTCAGTGGGAAGACTCTCGGAAGCACCTTATCACTTTATAATAGATTTGAAATTTGATTTTCTTTCATATATTTTCAATTATGTTCACAAATTCGTGCCCTCTCAACCTGGGATGTTGCTAAAGTTACTTGAATACTAACTCAAGTCATACAAGAAAAATTTTTGCTGGAAATTTCAAAGTATTATTAATGGGAATTGGGAAGCATACGGCGAATCATAGATAGTTACATGGACATGCATGCCATCTTAGAGATTAATAAATGAGAAAATTGAACTTGAGCCATCATCAGGTGATATGGTTCCCATACCTGATGATGGTTGTAAAGCCGAAACCGGTCGAATAATCAAATCGCGTGGAAAATACCAAGTTCATCTCATTTATTAAACGGCGTTCCACAAAGTAAGGTCTAATCATATTTATTACATTAATGATGTAAATGCATAACTAAAACTTTCGTTTAGTATTCTCCGAAAATAATAGATGTATACAATTGAAAGGATATATAATCATAAAGAGACTTAATTTTGTCCTCAATTCATTCGCGAAAGACGTGATTTAATTATTAATTGGGTATCACATTCCTTATTTCCTCTGGTAAAAATCACCCGAATATTCAACACATTCAGAATTTACAGTGATTTCATAACAAATATAGAATGATATTTACTTACGTTTGGCAGCTCCCATCAAAAAAGAAACGCTTTGTTTCTTGCACAGTACAGCTTTTTTGGCGCACTTTATATCTTTTTTTTAAGGTTTCATTAATCACCCAGAGAAGAAATCCCTTCGAAAACTCGTCACTTAGGCGCCTTCGAGGGAGGTGGGGAGAAAAAATCCTACCGCGTTCACTCGAGTCAATAACGAGCGCACGTGATCGGGGGTGGAGAATGGAGAGGATATATTGTCCCCTTCATACACGCGCGTTCGAGTCACTCCCCCGCTGGGCGCCAGACAAACAGTTCCCGGCAATCCGCGAAGCGGAGAGGAGAGTAATCGTCTCACTACCGACCTCGCCAACAAAAAGACAAGGCCCTCAAATATCGCTCTAGGAGACCTCAGCAATGTCTTCGTCTTCAACTGAAATCGCACTATTTTCACGCACTCCCGCGATATCGGCGATGGCCAAAAGCGGCGGAGTTGAGAGGGGGCGCGATTTACCGGTCGAGGAGTCCCTCACACCGGTCGGAGAGAAAGGTAGGCCTTTCAACGCGTCCACCGGCCGGCACAGCCGCACGCGCGACCCTCCGCCACTTTCCTTCAGTCCTCGCTAATTTTCAACCACCTCCTTCCTCCGCACCGCTCTTCTTTCGATCGCCGCCGCGATTTCCGCCCCCGCGACGGTCCCCCGCCTCCCGGAGGCCGCCGCAACGAGCGACCGCGGCCGCCGCCCCCGCCCCCGGGCGGCCTCTGCCCCCGTCTCGTACGGTCCCGATCGCCGGCCGCCCCGTTGGCGGGAGGCAGTCGCGACGCGAGGTCCCTGGGCCCCTGCGACCCCGGCCACACCTCCTCCGGTGGCCGACGAGCGCCTATCGGCATGGCACCCCCGCTTCGCTCTCCGGTTCCCCGGCACGCCTCTCCGCCGATCGGTGTCCGCGCGCCGTCCCGACCTCACCCACCGCCGCCGTCGCGGAGGACGACGTCGCCCGAGATCGCTGATCCAGCCCTTCGGTGATGGCCGGTGCAAGATTGGCATCCGCCTCGGAAGGGGCGGGGAAAGGGGCGTTGGAGGGGGCGCAGGCGGGCCCCTCTCCGGGCAGCCGCCCTTCCGCCCCCCCCGTTACGCCCACCCCCAGCACCATTACACTGTGGAGAGAGAAAAAGTTTATGTTCAAATTCCATGTTAAATTTGGCGATGGAAGGTTTTACACTATGGTTCCTTGGGGATTTACGTGAGGTTCGTGGAAAAAAGAATCAGGTGGAAGAAAGAGGTTTTCTTTGGCAAACTGGTAATTATTGAGACTGCCAAGGAATTACACATCAGCACAAAGCAGAGAGATGGAGAATGATACAGAAAGAGATAGAGAGAACAGAATGCTTTAGCTATTGTTTAGCATCGGGGAAATATGTGGTACCAATTTCATCATAAGAGAGGAAGAGGGCTTTTCTAAAGAATCTATCGTGCGAAAAAAGAACTGTTCGATTGATGACAGTAATTGTAAGGTAATATGGTCATTTAGGTACAGTAAAGAAATAATTTTGCTGGTACACTGTAAATTCATATATTGCTATTTTATTGTTGGCAACCCTTTTTGCCTAACCTGAAGCAATTTTCAGGCCCAAACTCTCAATTTACATACTCATCCCATAGTCATAAAGCTAAACTAACTTGGTTAACATTCGCTTCCGGGTAATAACTCGTTTGAAGATTACAGATCTCTTATAATAATATTGGGTGGTCTTCCCATACTCACTCTTTGTATACATAAACGCGATAAGGATCGGCGTGAAGGCAAGTTTCCAGGACAAACTATTTCTCTTCCTCCTATTCTATGGGTGAAGAGGGACAGTGTTTTGTTAATATTAGGTTTACCGCAAGGAGGAGCACATGCTTCTTGTTAATACGTATTTACAATGCCGTGTAAAGGGGAGCTGTATATTTAAATATGGCCATGACTCAAGTTTGATGAAGGTATATGAAACCGTCAACTTAATTATTTTATATACAATAATAAATAAAGATATCATTTTTTTAGAGTAAGAGATTTGAATATAGCTGCAGAGGTCTGAATCCTACTGAAGGATATACATTATCTCCTTAAGCATCATCAGTCTGGTAATATTAAAGTATAATATGAATTATATAAGTTCAACTATCGAATTAATTTAGAACTGTGATTGAGAACTTGATTAAGAACACTTTAATAAACATATAAATCTAGTAACAAAATGTAGCGTTTAACCTCCATTATAATCATCATGGCCCAATTTCGTTGGTATGGGTTTCATCTTATGGGTATGAAGTGTCGTGCATGCATGTAACTTCTACGTTATTAAAATCAGATCTTTAGTATTAATCTTTAATTTCAGATAATTCATAATATATTGACCTGAAACAGAGGGTAAACTGCTGAAGTAGTAGGAACATTTGCCACCTAAATCGTACTGAAGTTGGAATGCTGACGCCAAGTATTTATAAGACCCAAATTCTCTCAAGCTTTCTATATGAGGATGGTAATGCATGCCGTAACTCAAAATAATTTCCTTAGTATGATGAGAGTGAAATTGCCTTTAAAGGAAGAGGAAGAATGAGGAAATGTTAATTGAATATGGAGATTTTGAACAAGAAGTGAATGTAAGCACGAGTTCTGAGGAAGCGTGCGCTAAAAGACGTGCGGGAGCATTGAGAGCGACAAAAATATGTTCANGAATGCTGACCAAGTATTTATAAGACCCAAATTCTCTTAAGCTTTCTATATGAGGATGGTAATGCATGCCGTAACTCAAAATAATTTCCTTAGTAATTATGAAGATTTTCGTTGTGTATATACTTAAAATAGTAATGTATTCTCATGAATATGCAATATTATCTGTATCCGGAGCAAACTTTAATTCAAATAGCCGTAAGAAAGTTATACTACGAAAAAAGGATGGTAAAAAGAACTTCCTCGCTGTGAACTTTGTGCAATCTGAACGATCGCATTAGAGATAGTAATGCATTTAAGGCATGAGGTCTATAATTCATAAAACGGCTACACTTATTCCGTAAATGTGTCGTATAGCACGCTAGTATTGTATACATATGTACGAACAAAATGACGTCGTGCTGTAGCAGATTTTAATTGTCCTTTCCTTTCTCCGATCTGCTTCTGGAAGAATTTTCACGAGGATAAAACTCATCGTTATTCAAGGTTGTGAATTGAATTGAAACTTTTAACTTATAAAAATGAAATATATTCATACGTACCCAACATCGACGAGGAAGTGCCTTCTACAATTCATTCCTATCACGGGTGCTATGCTCTTATAATACGGACCTGAGTTGCAGCACCATTTGAGTGTTTTCAGCATTACAAAAATATACAGAAATTTCATGCAGATCAAATCTCCGAGAATCGGTTAATCTTTTTTCTTTGATAGGACGGACATTCGGGAGCTCTCGGTGATTGATGGAGACGCTGGTGATTATTAAAATACGAATATAAAGAGGGATAAAGTTTTTCTCAATGGGATCCCTAAAAGTGAGCCCTAATGCCTTCAACTATCAGAGGCTTATGTTATTTGGCATTTGGATTGCTCGGGAAATGGGGAAGGGTTTAGCGCTTACGCCAGAAAGCAAGAGTGAGTCTTACCGGAGAAGTAAAAGAGTCCACGTTTCTCTGAAGAGGGTTTTCAACCCGAGTGGGAAGATTAGCGGTTAAAGAGGTATGTTTGGGAGAATGCGGTTGTTTTTTTCGTCAGACGTAGTAAAGCTTCTTATTAAGTCGAGCACGACAAGTTTTCAAGCACCAGAGCATTACTTTCTGTAAGAATCGATCGAGGATTTCATTTCCTTTCCTACCAACTGCTTCGTGTTGCAATTCCTCCGATATAGTGGTTTACAAACACTGCAGTCGCCCTCTTTTCCCCGTTCTTCCGAGTTTTACGTCTATCTCACTCTATATAATAATGGAAAATTGCCAAGTCACGGAAGAGCGGAACGGAAGAATCTAACAGGTACGCAAGGCTCGATAGAACGTGCCGCTGAATATTGTGGATAAAGTTTCTAATACGTGATTCGGTAAACAGTGCTCGTGACGCCATTTATGGAAGTTTGTCCCCATGATTGCTTTTATTATTTGTACCTCCCAAATGGGTGGAAGGTCACTAGGAATGGTGGATATAAACATCGTCCTACCAATAAAACCGTTATGATTTCCAAGGAAAACTAGCGTCCACGATATACCTCACATTGGCGCGTTAGAACATCATACCGTTACTATTTTCCTTTCCTAGATCATGAAAGCAGAATTTTAAACGAAATCGTTGTTAATATTGACGAAAGGACAACTAGAATAGTTAGAATTCCCAGTTTCTTTGATGGCCGGATAGAATTCAATAATGGGCCAGAGTGCACTATGAAAAGGGATTTTGGGTACATTTGAAATGTATGTGAAGATGTAAACGTGGATGCAATTCTGAATGCGGCTTAAGATGTTAAGAGCCATCTCGACCAAAAGACGACTCGCGACAGTCAGCACGGAGAAAGTGAAATGAAGCTATGGAAAATACGATAATGGAATTCAATTATATAACGGAGAAAGTAACTTAATTACGGAGGGAAAAAGGAATCACAATGCTTGACATTTTATCTGTAAAATAGCAGTGCGCGGACTAATGCTTTGGAATCTGGTTGGGTTGGTCGGGGAATTATCCCCGTCTATGTTCGTAGCACTAGCTCGCGTAGTCATTGCAATACTTTACGGGAATATCTTGAAAAGTCACTCAAACTTCACCCTTAAAAAAGTTGACCAGTATAATTTTTGTTTCATCATGTCGCTGAGTTTTCTAGTTGATTGTTTCCCATCTACCACCCAACCAACTAAGAAACGATTCGGAAAATCTGTTATTACTACCAGACATCTTCGTAGCAGTATGACGGTGCGTCTGCTGGCGACGTTCAGTCACTCATTTCAATTTATCTGCAATAATAATTTCAATATCTGCAAAAATTATAGTAACAGGTCCTGCTACCATATCTTGATAAAAGGGATTATTTATTTTTCATGCTTGGATTTGTAAGGATAAAGAAAACTTTTCTATTAGTTATATCTCAGTCTTGTATTTGTCTGTGACGATATGAGAGCTACTGAGGTATGAGTGATGCTGAATAATGGCATTGATTAAAGCTCATTCCTATGAAATGCTACGAAAAGTGTTACTCGTAGTGTGCTTCACTTGCGTGGACCTGTTCCCCTTAGAGCATTCAGACTCGGCGAAGAAAGCAAAAGAAAATTACCTCACTCCTCATCTTGCCTAGGAAGCCTGATTTCTCTCTCCTCGCTCTTGGTAGCTAATAGTAGAGCGAGATGAGGGTCCTTCCGACCTTCTCGCTGAATACTTTACCGACATTAGTAACTATGAGTAATTATACAACAATAATAGATAACTTCATTTAAGTTATGAAAGACAGGATAGGCGTTGGTCTAAAAGGAGATAATTACAGGTTCGACTACAAAGGCGATCTCATATCTACGGGCTTAAATAAGGAAGGAAAGAGCACAACTTTTCAAAACCTCCACCGATCGAATTCAGACCATCTCACAGTATGGACGACGTCGCACAACCTCCATCCAAAGAGACCACATCTCCGATACCCGAGTTCAGGTAAAAGAGAGGGAACCGTTTTGCATTTTATTCCATCTCCTGCACGTCTCCTCGCAATCGAAATAAAGTCACGCTCCGTCTTCTGCCGTGACGCAATCCGTTGGATTTCTTACAAAATTCGCCCTTTATTTACATGCCGTATCACAGCGGCGTTACCTTCTTCCGTGTTCTTATCCCATAAAACTTCCTCCCTTCCAACCACTTCCTCCCTGTTCCACGTTTCCTCTCCTCCTCACATCCTTTGCACAACCACTCTTCCCTGCCTTCATAGCTCCTCGCCGACGCATGCCTTGTTTCCTAAAAAGGTCAACTGCCATCTCTAAACCACGCGTCATGTGATAACCTTCCACACCTTTCTCGTTCGATCCGAGTCTCCGCGAACACTTAGTCATTGTGAAAACCCGAAGAGCGTTTACACCGACTTGAAATCATGATCCGCGCCACATTCCCCTCCCTTTGTTCCTTCCCATAAGCCCCCGGACAAAAGATAGTCGAATTACCCACTCTTGAATAATCGACTCCAAAACTCTCGATATCGAAGGGGGCTTCGAGAGATTTGGTTGCCAGGATTAGAATCTACGACAGAAGTGTGGTGAATGTACCATTTACAACCACCTGCGAACTAATGTAGTCTCGGCGGACTGAAACATTTAGATTTGTACCCCGCAAGCCGCCAGTGGCGTATGGCAGGGGGTGTATTAACACCTATACACCTCACCTAATATATCCTATTAGATTCTCTGATGGCATTCGGAAAGAACGACCATAAGTTACCATCTTTTTTAGCGATTATAAACATTAAGAACATTATGTCTTCTAATAGTGGCGATTACCAACATTATGTCATCTAACAGTGGCTAGCTCAGCGTTATGACCATTCAATTTTATTGGTGAAATGGGTGGATGTTAAAGATGAAAGGGAACGATGTAATGACAAGTAAAGAGGCCTTCGGAAGAAAGGGGTGTAACATGAAAACGTGGAAACATCTGGATAAGAAGATTGTGGGTAGATCATGCATTGAGGCAAGAGGAGCTACTCCAAGCAGTAGTATATTGTGTAGTGAAGAGTAATAACAGGCCATGAAGTCCTCGAAGACAGTACATTGAGTAGCAAACGGAGCGCCGGTTTCAAAAGAAATCTAAGAGAAAGGGCCAAGAATAGGGAGGAGTGAAGAAGTGTAACCAGCTAGAAGAAACCAGCCTTAGGGTGCTTGAGAAAACCCACCCACGTAATTTTAACTTACATCAATTTTTTACAACGTAAGGGCGGAGCCGCGCCCGGCCTATCTGCCGCCCGGGTGCAAACATGATTTGCCGCCCCTTAATATTAAATACCGAAACCATACTTTTCCTGATTTGCAGATAATAATTACTTTGAAATATTTTGAAAAACCAATGTTTTATGACTTCGTTCCCCAGCTTACATTGGTTAAAAACATCGGTAACAATTAATAATAAATAGTACCCCGTATGCTGACAAAGTAAATAGTCAGCATACGGAATGGTAAATTGTTAATAGTTCACATTACTTTCGAGTAACATTATCATCGCAATGTGCATAACTTAAAATGATATGATTTACATGAATTTATTTTTCGCAATTAGATACGAAAGTTGCTAAAAACAATGAGTTTATAATAACATCGATAAAATCCACTGAAGAATAACATCGATAAAATCCACTGAACAAATATTCCCTTCGCGTGTTGAGTTATCCCTAAGAATTTACTCTATATGTTTGCCAATCTTTAGTTTCACATCATAATCTCTCCTAGATTTCACAGAAAAGCAACAAATAACGTTGTTGTAATAATAATAATAATGGTTGGCCTACGCCTCTGTTGCAGCCCGGGTGCGATGCACCCCTTGCACCCTCAGGACGACGCGGCTCTCCGTAAGGGTATAGGTAGGTCCCTGAATAGCCAAGTGTGTAACGCATTCGCGGTCCCGAGTTCGATTCCCGCTACCATGATGTTGACCCAGCATCGTGAAAAAATTGGGAAGCTATCTGAATTAATATGTACGATCGTCTAAAAAAGCCAAATGCGGGGGTGTGGGAGTCGATACGTTGACCATGTTTCACGAATGGTGAATGCCGCCAGGAATTCACTATACTTTAGGAGTAGAGTCGCAATCTCACGAAAGTTGGGGATATCTAATAGCTGAGAATATTTGGAGCAATTATGTATCATATTTACCAGAATTTCATCACAACAACTACTTTTCAAATAGAGGCACTGTCCAAACTATTATCAACCTCATACATTTTCTATTCGTTAAAAGGTACCAGTGTAAATTTTCTTTGAATTTATTATTGATTGAATTAAAATATCAAATATTTTGTCCTGAAGATCACGAAGTACATGAATGAATTAGTGTTAGCAGAAGGAACAACGCCTTCAAGGTGAGCTTAGTTACGTTTTCCGATAGACTTTCGCGTCTAAAGCAGTATATATCCGCTTCTCTCCGCATTGTTTTCTTGCGAGAATGAGAATTATTTCAATTGAATGCAATGCTTGCATGAATCATTGTAGAATCGATTCTTATGCTCACCTTGACGTCCTCCATTTCAAGGCACTCCAGCCTAAGAAAGAGATAATCCGAGGAATAAATGTAAATCTCCTTCACTTCGCCACATAAATATCGCTGAGTGGCGAGTTTGTTAAAAATTTAATACATCTTAAATCGCAATTTTCCGAGCAAACAAAATGTTCTCACGAATGAAACATACGCTTACCATGAAAAACACAACTCGTAAAATACATTCGTGTTTTGAGGAAGGAGACAGCTTAGTGTGGTCTTTGAACTGAATCTGAAGAACACACGAGTCCTAAAATAAACTGACCCAAAGGTTGGTATTTCGATCGATTTAAAGATTATATTTCCTGGTAGGAAGAAACGTTTCCATTGCAATAGAGCAATTTATGTGTGTTATATTTCCAGGAAAAAACTGATCTGATTCATTCCAGATTTCAACACCATGTTTTCATCTTGAACAGAAGTCAAAATAATGGGTGATTCCTATTTGTGTAACTTATTTATATTATACTAATTACTTATATTCATCGGTAATCAAAGTATATTGCATGTTATTATTGTAATTAGAATCGTCGACTCTTAAGAAATAATAGTAAAAATTCACAGATTGGGTTTCCGATATTTCAGAATAAGGAAAAGTGCTGCTAATTGGTAGTTTAATCGCACTGATTCATGCTCAAGGAAATTAATTTGCATTTTAATAATATCTGGATATAAATAAAAGAATTCTCTCGAATATATGATATACGATAGAAATTAACGTAGCTTTTCAAAATCTAAATATAGTCTTAATGGCCTACAGGCTTAATAATATTTTTTGGGACTATCAAACGGTAACCTTAAAATCTGATATGATCAATGGGAGAAGCCGTCACTATATGGAATTCCATCCAATGTAGGAATGAAAAACACTTTCACAATAATTCCACAATATATTTCTTCAACACGACCGCCTTCAACATCATCAGGTGAACATGTATTAGTTGAAATCGGTCGTGTTGAGGAAATATATTGTGGAATTTTTACAACGTGTTTTTCATTACCATATACCACAGTAACGACATAATATTGTAGGCCTCTTGTCTGTATTTAATTTCAGCATTTAAATAAGTAGAAATCTTTCTGTCAATCTCAAAACTACACGTTGTATTTTCGTTATTCCGTTACTACACCAATTATATTTACAAACATTGTTATAAGCTCTTGTAGATTTCCCCGCAGGTTGAAACCCGTGTTATTTTTTTTGGGTTATTTGGGTAAATTAAGTCTCTTTGCTGCTCTTTTTCTTACTGGGGAACATCACCAATAGCGACTTCAACCAAGGGCATCTTCAATTGGAAAGAAATGAACGTCGTTTGAACCTCTTAGAAATGATCGAGATTACAATTTTTTCTGATTAAGGCTTTCTCACTAACGAATTTGCCTTCTAACCTTCCCCCCTCATCTCCCTCCCAAAACCATCTTACCCTCTGCTGCTCGCTTCGTTATATACTGCGTGCACCTACTTCCTGTACCTGAAGATGCTATTCCGTTAGCGAAACCAGTCCTAAGTAATGAAACCTGTGGAAAAATTACTAAGTTTTTTCTCTTCAGTATCGCTATTTTGGTGTTGGAACTTTCAAGTTTTTTTATCGCAGAACCTCTCAGAGATTTTTCATCTATCAATAAGGCTTTCAACAGTCAAGAGACCGGTATGAATTACAAACCATCCACCATTAGCTATCGGAAGCCCTGGAGGGAGATACCTCGAACAGATGAGGAATGAGAAAATTTGCAATTGCTTTCCTCGAAGATCCAGAATGTTAAGATTGGAACAAATCAACGTAAGTGCAACTAATGACCCGATGCATTTCACTTTTAAAGGCGTTCGATAAGTGACCTAAATAATCACCATTTATCAGCATCATTCATCCCTCAACTGCTTTCTTCTCATCACAGCCATAAACAGGGCCGAGAGAAAAAAGATGCGTTTTTATAAATTTTGTAGCAAAAACCATAGAAACCATTCCGTCTCTTGAGGTATAGCAGGAACAGAACTCCGGTTCTATTCGAGAAGGATTATATTACGTGAGGAACGTTCCCAAGATCTCACTCTCTTCTACACCTTACCATAGATTTATGGTAAGAAGTAGAACAATCTGTGGTATTGTTTAAAAGTCGATGTTTCCATTTCTACAGTTGATGTCTTACCAAGAAAGAAAAACTCCATCCCTGCATAACACCATCAATCTTAGGCATATCGCTCGCTGAAGAAATGAATTTCAGGAAAAAAGAACCCTTTAAAGGTGAATGCTGAGTTTAGGAAGCAATGTAATATAAATACTGAGAAATTCGTCCACTGTGTTTCGCAACCGCTCGAATGCGCAACTGGCCTTTCTAGAAATTCTTCCTAATGGTTTCATTCAGTTATTTTCATGAAATATGTCTATTCCTAAGCGTGTTTTCAACTCATGTGCCACGAATTACGAAGGAGACGCCTAGAGAAAACGAAATTTTTAGTACAAATATAGTGGAAAATTATCCATGCTTGTATGACCTTCTACAGAATCTCTGAAAATTTTCAGAATCTACAGATAGTTGTTTGGTTACAACAAAACTGATCCAGTAGTTTCGTTTCTTTTTTTCTTTTTAACTACCATCAAAACAAAAAATATCCTCTTAGTCGCTTGCTGACATTACTAAAACTAAAACAATCGGTTTCGTTAGAGTGCTGATACAAAAGAATTGGTTTCATGAAACACGTTTCTTGGAATCGGTGTCATGAAACCGACTTCTTCAGTGGGCGACCAGCCCTATTTCAACATTATGCTCCTCGAGAAGACTAACCGGGATGAACTTCGATCGGAACACAAAAATTCTGAGTATAAAAGCATTCACCTAATCCCTTTTTCGCTCCATACCGCTGGTAGACCCGTAGAGAACCATCAGCTCACCGTGACCGTAATCAAGGGATTTTAAAAACGTCCCTAAGTCAACGCCACATCTTTCCTTCCATTCTCTATACACAAATACCTTCCCATATTTCCCTCCTGTCCTCCCCATCCTCCTGCACTCTCTATCTCGCGCGGATATTGAAGTTCCACTATGTGGGCGTACCGGCTACGTGGATCACCTGGGCGAACAGTGTCGGAGAGCAATGGCGGCTCTCTCCCAAAGAGATGAGCTCCACATTACGCCGGAGTACGCTTTCAGAGCGCGGGCAGGGGGCGCGGGAGGGAGGCCGAGGTGCGCATCCAAAGAGCACGGGCTGCCCTAAGATGAGGTGTTTCCAAGAACTGCCATTTTCACAACGTTTGCAAAACGTAGGCTAATGCCCATATCCATATCTGAAAACGCCTATTTTCATAAGTGGGTTCCTCGCTTCGAATCGATACTTGTGGCACTCAAAGAGCGTGGGGGGGCGGAGGGGGGAAGCGAGGGAGGGGAGAGGTATTAGAAGGATGAGGGATGGTTAGGAATAGGCTTTGCGATACGAAGAGTGGAAAAGGGGAATTAGGCGAGAAAAGGGGGGCGTTCCGGGACATTTCGTGCGAGGACGCACTGTTAAATGACATTTCATACATGAGGAATCTGGATAGACGTTTCCTAAAAGGAACGAGTGTAATGTGCAAGAATGAAACCGTGCGTAGAACAGACGAAGAGATAAGGTTTGCTTATGAATTAGACAACAGACGAATTTAACTCTTGCTTTCTACAATGCAATCTACAATAAGGTGCTAGATTCGGCTACTCATCGCCATTTTCAAGGGATTTTGGAAGAGCTAACCTTATAAAAACAGGAAAAACGGGGAGTGGCAAGGTGAACAGATACGATGGAAGGGGAGACAAGATACAATTACAATTCGACATGATCACAGTTCATAAACATTGAAGACAATTAATGATAAACTGGTTCCATATTTTCCTTGAAATGAAAATTACTATAGCTAGTCGAAAGCGGTCGACATTGTAATGTGTATTGCGGAAAGTAAAAGTTTAATTGAATTGCTATTAGTACTAGTATAATTGTTAAAAGTGCTTCGACTACTTTGGTCATTTCGCACGTAGGCCCCCACCGAGAATCGACCCGGGACCGCTTTTATCGAAGTCGAACGAGTTGCCCACTTGGCTATCCGGGAGCCAAAATTGAATTGCTATTTTATCAATCGTCAAATCCATAGTCTTCGTCATATCACACTACCATTAACACATTGATTGCCAGCAAATTATCCCTAATTATACCCCCTAATAATTATAATCCCTAAAGTCCATTTAACTGGACATCGACAGACAACGTGTTAAGATATGTCCGCTTCCCTAAATTTTACTGAGTAGGATCAGTTGTATAACATAAGAAGACAACTGGAATTTGGTGTTTGAAGGAAGGAGGAAATGATAAGCTGCAGAAGGCAGGTATATAGAGCATATAAGTGCAGGAGGGAGAAATTTCATAGATAAACATAAGCAATTCACAAGATAAGTTTACCCGATTTCTCAACAGTTTTCACAGATGAGGAGGTACAGGTTGGAGGCCTGCGTGGAATCTGTACAATCATTGAAGACTATCAAGGAAAATCTGGAAACCAAGAAAGAAACATGATTTTCTTTCTTAAAAAGTTATAGTAATGAAGTAAAACGTTCTACTGTACATTAGCCTACCAAGACGTAGAAAACAAATGAATTTACGTAAGGGCAATGTTAGGAAGGAAAAGGAGAAAATTATTAGGGTATTGAACTGGAAACCATTTAATGAATTATGTAAAGAATAGAGAGGAATACAATATACATTACTATTCTGCAATGGAGAGCAAATCAGGTGGGCAGTAATGAATGAGACCCAGAAGAAAGTTTGTTTGACTATAATGAAGCGGAAGTTTTATTATATTATCACGTGAAGAAGATGAAGAAGAAATCCGATTTTCAAAAGAGGTTTTTCTGAAATAGGAGTTAGTTGACCGAAATTTGTAGGAACTCCAAGTAAAATTTCGTTGAATATGTTTCGTAAAATACCGAAAATAAATAAGTATTTCGTGAAATTTAAGCCTACACAAAAATGTCTCTAGAACAAAGGGGAATGCTGTAAATGTAAAGCATGATGAAATAGGATTAAAGAAGCTATTTCCTTGCCTACATCGGGGATGGCGAGATTGATGTGTGAGTAAAAATATCTACTTCACGCTCCGAATTAACGCATGAGGCAATATAAAGTGAAATTGGGGCAGCGCTATAATGTGACCAAATTCAGCTTAGCAAAAATATTAGAAACGACAAGAACACTCCTCTGGTTATCAATAAAAAAAGAATAAATCCCTAATAGCAGTGAACCTCCTCAGGAACTATACCATGGTACCCCCCCCCCATTTAAACAACCACATAAATGACTCAAATCTCCTTTAATCAGTCTTAGGCTCGTGATAGGTAGGCACAATTAAGATGTGTAAGTTGGTCGTTATCGGAATGTGTTCAGAAACATACTGTTGGCCTGTGTTTTCCACGGAACGAAAAGAAACTGACTTCATCTTCTCGTATAATGCAGGAATGATGAGATGGGTTTCTGCATCTTCTGTATCAGAGGCGGAATAAATTTTGGAATTGAAAATTAGACCAGCACTTTAAAAATGAAGGTCTGCGGACCTTTCGGGATTCCGGGGGCCACATGCTAATTCCGGAATGGTACTAAAATGTTAGAACGCTAAACTTAAGCCAGGAGTATATTTGGTAATGCATTCGATAGAATTACATTGCAGATTTAGGATACGCAAAAGATCGTTTTCGAAGATTGTTTTTAGTTCTTGAGCAAGAATATATGTTACTACTATTTTTGTTTATAATCAACAAAATTTGTTTATATGTATATTGTGAATGACGTCTTTATTTATTATTGTGTATGTATCCCATCGTCGTATAAGGGTATATAGTCGTGTCCTGTCAGTTTTCATCCTGTAACGTTAAATGCTCTTTACCTAACAGATGTAAATGGGGAATTTAATGCATAACTCTGATAAAGTAAATATCAGCATATGCTTCACGCATGACGAAAACTTTCGAAAGTCCTCCGTAAGTTTTAGAGTATACAGGGGTTACTTGATGAAAACGTTTGAGAAAAACACTTCTAAATCAAGACCTCATTGTGTTGTTATCGCTTGAAGCTTCATAACATCTCATATTGTGGTTACTGATTACACGGATATGACGTTAACGATAAAATGTTCGTGCTAAGGCAGAAAAATTTTTCTTCGCGTGGTTGGTTTCGTTAACGCGTTGACATCTTCGGTCAGCTTAGAACTAAATATCATTTCAGTGTGATACTGTGCCTGAGGAAATCAATACATTGGCGAAACAATTAGCGCAACAAGGAAATTTTCAGTAGATGATCGATAATAGAGAGCCATAGGCTCAGTTTAACAGGGAGAAGCTTTGAGGCAATGGCTTTAAAAATGTATAACAAATAACCTGGCTCGATTAAAAATAATAGAAAGGTACCATTTACCATTTTGTAAAAAATTAAAAGAATGTCTCCTGGCTGAAGCATTCTATAACGTGGATGAATTTTTAATGAAGGGCAATTCTGATGTGCTGTATCGTAGGAGTGAAAAGTGTAATTGTCAATAATTGTTGTAATTCTGGTGTGTTTGTGGTGTTGTAATTATTATAGCATTGCATTAATAATGATTAGTCTAGTTGTGCTTCAAATGTGGTTATATTATACTGGTAAAATTTTGTTTTTGACGTGTCCTATATATGCTTATGTATGTACTTGGATAAATAAATTTATTATTATTATTTCTCCATTTTCGCGTATGAGCAACCTTCGGAAAAATCTAGTTTCGATGTGTTGATAAAAAATGACAAATGGTGATAAGCAGCATTGTGATCTGGATAATCTGTGAGAGCAAAAATTGTATAAAAATGATACTTCTCGCGAAACGATTCAAATTAAACGAGAAACATAAATGAGATAATAAAGAAGGGAAAACTAGGTAGATTCAACCAAAAGGTAGCCGTTCAGCCTACTTTTAAGAGCTCAGAGTGGAGCGGCCATTTTCAGTTGGTAGGTTGTTGAATTCCATAAATCAGAGACCACGGCAATGAGTAAATGTTGGCACGCTATTTGGAATCCTAAAAGAAAGGCTACGGCCGAATTCTGAGCTCAAGACGAGTATTTACTGATACGCCATATTTCCTCACGTATAAGACGCACTTTGTTTCGAAAAATTTGGGGTTTAAATACAGGATGCGTGTCACACAATCGTATTTAATTTTTTCAAAAAACTGTTTCGAATGCTACGCAAACCAACGTAGACCACCACTCTACGGAGATAGCTGCTCATAGTTTTTGCGTTTAATGTTTGCGCGCTTGTTATCTTTACGCTCATTTTTCTGCACCTGTTAAACTAGGTTTACATAGGCATTTACATAAAATATTTCCTCCAAATTTCCGGTCCAAGAAACAAAGTGCTCTAATACATGAGAACGTCTACAAATGCGGAAATACGGTACTTTTTCCCATTAAATTAGATCGGCATGCGTGGCTATGGAGAAGATAGTCCATGTGGGCCCAACCAAACTAATATAATAATAATAATTATGCGACTTTATTGATGGAAATGGAGACATTCAAGTCTCTTCTTACATCTAACCCTTCGTCATATGCTGTTTAAAAGAGATAGCTTGAAAAGTGCAAAAAAGAAAACTACTTTGTGGGTTTAAAAACCTAAGTTAGAGCTTAAGAAAAAAATACACCACAGCTGGAAAACATCCACAAGAAGGAAAGTGAGAAACCTACTGATAGTTAACTAAGTTTTAAGAAAAAGTCATGTTAAATAACATCCGAAAAGCAAACAAAATGGTACATATACATTATTTCGCAACGAGACATAACAACTACAAATAAATTGTCATAAAAGTGAGAAAAGAACATAATGTACACGTACAAATACAAAGGTTCCGAAAGAGGTTAGTCCCAAGTACCAAGATGGCAATTAAAGTCCTAAGTGCGTAGATAAGAAAAGTTAAATGACTATTACACGAATAAAGAAAAAATGTTACATGTAAAAAAGAAATATGAAATATTATAATACACTGCTGTGTAACCACTGAAACTAAACAGTTCATAAATATACGCTGATGACACTGAGCTGGGAAATGCTGCGGAAACTTTCCCCACTTCCTTTCAACAATTCTCCGCAGTATTTATTTGTTTCTGCTATCCTGAGAGATAGAAGGAGGCGTCATTGAACGAAATGTATGCGGACCTTCGCAGAGGACGGTAATGAGGAAGGAGAGGGGGGAAGAATGCAGGATGAAGGTGGAACATAAGTCAGTAGAAGAGGATGGAGGAGGAGATTGGAGGAAGAGGAGAGATTACGCATGGAGGAGAGGCTGGAAGCAAGTACAATGATGGAGGAGAGGAACGATTGGGGGCAAAAGACGTTTGAAGATAGGGAACACAGCGAGATAAAGACGCGCTGCAGCTTTCCACTCATTGTTATCGTGATGATGACGCATTTAGCGGGAGTTCGACTATCTTTGCGTGAATTAAAACCTAAGGCCTTTTCTACAGGAGAAAACCTGGGGAAAGGCCGAGTGAGGGGAATATTTTGTTCGTTCACCGTTCTCTCGCTCCGGCGTCTTGTCATACGTCGATACCTTTTCCCCGATTTGCCGTCGCGATAATCTATCGAGTAGGGTAGCAATCGATTCTATTTCGTTAAAGATCGGAGTGACCGGTATCGAAATCAGTACTTCGCTCCATGAGGATGCCCACCCACCGGCCATTTCATACTATTTATCAAGCATCGGGATTCAAAGGCTATCTCAAAAGGGAAAAATTTCACGTTATGAAAATAAATACACCTGACGACCATGAATAAACGAAATTACTTTTATTGACAGATAAAAGTGAGCGATGTTATTTTGCGTTAGTTAGACCTCATCTTCAGCATGCGTGTAGTGTATGGGACCCTGCCGATAAGTGTTGTATTAAATAATTAGAAAAGGTGCAGCGAAAGGCGATACGTTTTGTGAAGAATTGCTACGAAAAATCAGCGAGCGTAACTCAGATGCTTCAGGACGCAAGATGGGAATCTTTGGAAGTTAGAATATTTCAACAAAGGATTATTTTACTGGATACATTTAGAGAAAGCACGTCCAGAGATGATGTAGCCGATATAATGTGTCCACTGTATTACATAGGCCGTTCCGATACTGCGAGAAAGATCAGGGAAATTGATGCTATGAATGCTATTAGAACGAATCTATTCGAGGGCTCATTTTTTCCGCGAACGATAAGCGAAAGTAATCGATTAGGGAAATGAAGTCATGGTGCATGCACCCCTGGCAGACGCCGTAAGGCGGTTTGCAGGGTACTTAAATAGACATAGACATAATAATAACACGAATTTATTCCAGGGCGAGATTGAGACTAGTTAGTACGAGTACTTACCTCTAACCCTATGCCATAGAAAAATTTAAAGAAAGAGCTTTTGGGATTAAAACAAGAGAATAGGCATCAAAAAAAAGGAAATATTATAAGTGTTAAAAAAATCCAAGTCTGCACGAATGAAAAAATAAAACCCTGCAAGAAAATACTCACGAGAAGGGGGGCGTGAAAAACCTACGAAACTTACCGACAAGAGGAACTGAAATTAAAAAATACTGCGGGAATGGTGCAAATTAGAAAAAGGAACAAATGATTATTGTCGACAAAGTATTATTATTGAAAAATCATCATCAAAAAATGATTTCTATTGAGAATAACTACCATCGGCAAATCATTATTATTGACAAATCAGTATAAATAGTACTAGCCGTCCTCGGTGGGGAAATGGTTAGTATACTACCCTACAACGCCAAGGTCTTGGGTTCGAGTCCCGACTAGTCAGATTTTTATTGGTTAGGGCGTGGATATGTATTCTATTGTTACTTTCCGCGCTTCTCCTGTGAAAGTCCGATGAAATGGTTGTTTGTGAGAGT
The DNA here is from genome assembly GCA_000376725.2 of Ladona fulva. Lineage (NCBI taxonomy): Eukaryota > Metazoa > Arthropoda > Insecta > Odonata > Libellulidae > Ladona > Ladona fulva. The sequence goes on from KZ308322.1 coordinate 884,462, forward strand.
AGTGGGAAAATATATAAACCATCATTATTGACAAATCATTATTCCATTAAAAGAATCATTTATTCCTGCACGGTTATACCTCGGCAAGCCTGCTAACGAATATTTCGGCTAAAGAGATTTTTTCGTTGTTTTTCGTACTCGATTAACGAATACGAACTAAGCTGACCAATTATTTAAGGCAACTCGCGCATGTAACCTCACAAAAAAATCAGAGGAGCCCAAAGCAAAATGGCTGTTGCCCATTCTTGTTCAGTGATATAAGAAAATCTTTGGCAGTGTATGGGAGTAATTGAGGATTTGGATGGTAATAAAAAATGCCTAGTTGGTCATACACGAAATTAATCGTCTTTGTCATCACCTACTTCTCAAGCTTTCAGGAATTGGGCCCAATTTCAGGACTCGTTTTTATATTCTAGTATGTTTCATCCCTATTAATAAATTCCTTTACTATTTGCAGCTACATAGGTTTGCATATCTCAGATTGCGAAATCGAATTTAACTTTCATCCAGCTGCAAATTCGACCTATATTTTCTTATTCTTAGTCTGTACTACCTTTGTCTGTAAAGTATTCAGCCCGAAGGCCGTTTGGGACCTCATCCCTTCTACCATCAGCTACGAAGAGCTAGGAGAGGGAAATGAGGCTTACTAAGCAAAATGAGGAGTGAGGTAGTTTGTCCTTGCTTTCCTCAGTGAGCCAGAATGCCTTATGCAGAAGAAGCCCACGTTAGTGAAGCACAGTGAATCTACGAGTAACACTTGTCGTAGCTTTGCATTAGGAGAAACCTTAACTAATACCATAATACAGCATAACTTACACCTCAGTAGCTTTTATATCATCACAGCCATGAAAAAGCTGAGGCAAAAGTTAATAAAAGATACATTTTTCTTTATCCCGTACAAAAGACAAATGACTACTTCTGTATCATTAGTTAAGGATAAGGAAAGAAAATATTGAAATAATTATGAGCGTAACTAGCTTAATTTAAGCTTAACTTAAATGTGACCCCAGGACCCACGCGGATCACCGGTTGAAAATCATTGATATATAGTAGTCGGAAAGGAGTGCATTCCATCACTTCAATTGAAAATGTCGAGAGAAAAGTAGATTTACCGGATTGCAGTCATTGTTAGTTGACAAGAAAATGTGACTAATTCCTCCATCGATTACCTCTAGTTTATGGCGAAACCACATGCAGTCACTTCCTAGAAGTTACTTCCTTAAGTAGAAGAACTGTATCATACATTTACTATGATTGATTAGTGTGCATCGGGTATAGAGAAATGTTTTCCTTTTCAACGGGAACTTGATAAATCTTATTGGAGCAAACTGCAGGCACAGTTCGGTGGACGGAAGAAACTACCTACGAACTACTACTTGGACTCTTGACACTTGTACGAACACTAATAATAAATTTCGCTCGATTGGGACGAATTTTTTCCAAAAAATCCATTATAACATTGACCCAGCACTACCACAATCAGAAATATAAATATCCACATTCATGTTGAGATTCGAACCCGGAACCCCCGAGGAAAGCATGCTAAACACTGCGCCATCTATGGTTAGAAAGAAGTAGCAACAATATCGATTTAAATCAACTTTAGTTTACTATTGTTCCCTCGTAAATTTCGTAAGTTATTTGCACACTGTTCCAAATTCCGAACCTCAAGCGATACACGATTTAAACTGTTTACCGGAGTAGAATGAAAAAGTTGCCTCCGCAGGAATTCTCACGCTTGGTCCATGAGTGATATATTGGATGGCTCATTCCGAAGATTGTGCGCCTCCGTTTTTTAGTCTCTTTTCTTTTCCTCATTCATGCTTTGATCACAAGGACAAAACACGACGCCCCAGTCGTGTTTTGTCCTTGTGATGAAATAATTTTGCTGTGATTAACATAGCTGGACATATGTTAATTGGAAGATTTAGGGACGGAAGCTCCTTCCTCAGAACCACAGAAGTCAGTTTTCCAAAATAAGTCCAATTTCATTCAACTCGGAAAAATGTTCCATTTTCAACTCTCGTTCAAACCAAAATCTTTCTTCTAGAAAAGCGACACCTTAGGTAAGAAAATAAACCGAGCCAAAAATGCCTAAGCAACTCTTCGTGTATAAATTTGGATAAGCTAATCTCGAATCAACCGTTGGTTTGATTGATTTATCTTTCTAAAGATATAAAAGAACCGATTATGTCAGTTTGAGATACAGACAGTAATCAGTAAAAAGGTTTCAGATATGGAACGGAATGAGGTTAAAGAGTTAATCTGGGATATTTGATAAAATTTGACCTTTAAGTTTTCCTCATTTCTACAATGAAATAGTTACGGAATTTATGAGCAGCCGATGGGGCAATAGAGGAAGGATAGCGTAAGTAATAATTTGATGATGAATGAATATGGACTGAGAGAAAAGGTGAGATACCTGCATTATAAGAGTGTAGAGAAGGTTGATGTGGTAGTCGAGATCCCAAGAAGAAGGAAAGGACATTTGTAGATGAATAAAAGACAGTTTACGGAATGGAGTTCGGATGTATCAGATGCGAAAGATATATGAACGAAACCTTAAGTACAATGTAGAAATATGGAAACCAAAACCTTTGCCATCTTGCTTATTCCCTGGGAATATCAATGTCCTTCACGCATATAGGTATTGTTTATTTTTTTCAAAGTCTTCTTTATTGCCTCATTTATTGGAGAATTATAGCGGTAGGCGTAAGCAGTAACAACGGACGAACGCACAAAACCATTCCCTAAGCAGAAAAATCTGATAATATTTTCTATCATGACAGTAATAATAGTAATATATAATATAATAATAGTATATATCTTGCATCACTATTACAATAATATTATTATTGTAAGGATTATAATTCTCTGAATTCTCTATACAATTTTTCTCGCAATTTCTAAACTTCCCAGTCAAAGATACCGCTGAAGTTTCTAAGCCGGATGAAAATTTAAAAATGTCGCACTAATCGAGGAAATTTCAGACAGTGTCATCGGAAATCAAATCCAAATCATTTTCTCCACATTAACTGGGCACCAAGTTTCAAGAATCTTTCCTCAGAATATGTACGAAACTGCAAATGAGGAAAGAAACAATTTTTTGTGAATTGGTTAAAAAAAGGAATCATGCATTTTAGATCCAAGCACGTTAAATATACACTCACGATGATTTTAAGTCGATAAACCGGAAATCTAAGCGTGATAGATTAAAATATTTCCTCCTAAGCCGAAAAGGCGTTAGCGTTAGCTCAAATAATATCGATACCCTCCACAAAAAATCAATAAAGTATCGATAAGTATCGATCGAGTTCTGAAAATACTATAATTGGGACACGAGACACAGCACGGATTGTCTCCCGATTGAATAGAACCTTCCTAGGATATTCCGGACAGGTTATAAATTATGGAGATAGCGGATAACCTTCGGTCCTGATCAATTACTTGGCAATATCCTTCATTACGTATTGAATGCCATAATATTACTGAAAAAAAATCTCATGCTGTAGCGGTTTTTAATTCCCATAGATTAGGTTTTGTGAATAAACCTTGCTTTAATTGTCGAACGAAAAACTTCAAGTAAATTGAAGTAAGTTGGAAATCGCTAAGCGAGTCAAAGAATATGAAATATTTTCTCCATTTCGCCAATTTCCGCTTTATTGATTGCTGCCGACCATCCTCGATCAATGCGTTTTAAGTTCAACGTAATATAATTTTAACCTTTCGAACGCAATTTATGCATTCTTTACGTTAGTGGATGTTTTCACTTCATTATATTTTCAGGATAAAGGAAAAAATATGACAAATCGAGTTAAACTATGAACATCTCAATTGCAGATGATAGATGAACTAATGAGGATGAATGAAGGAAGCAGTAAAGGGTGTAATATTTAATTTTATTCAGGAAAGATATTTAGAGAGAGTACTGAGAATATAGTGTGGCAATCTCCAGTTTTAATTAAATATAAGAAGCTACGACTAGGGATACCAAAAATATTCTCGGTGAAAATAAGATGGACGATGAATTTGAAAGTCTTGAATAATTTCTCACTTTTACGTACAGAAATCTATATCAAACGATCTCTCTCCTAACTAATTAGGTAACGGTTTCACGAACTGAATGAATTTCAATATTTTATTTTATGCACCGAAGTAAACTTCCTAACAAATTGATTTGTAGTTAAAATCTAAACTGTTCTAATATTGCAGCTGCTGTCAAATACTTAACTTCACCAAAAATTCCACGCTATGCTTAAAATTTCAGGTATTGTGTCTGTTCAGTAAATGTCACTGTTTCATGATCCTAAATTACAACATTACATATTACAAGTTTTAAGCTAAAATTGGCAACGAAGAAAAATATTCAACGGAGTAGCATTTTGATTTGTTGGTTATACATGTCTAAACGAAGTTCGATAAAAGAATATCTATTACATTAGGGAGTCAGCCCATTTCCTAAGTAACACACAATACAACTCACAAAATTCTAAGCTGATAAGCAGCTACATAATGGTCATGATACTTTTAAAGTCAACAAAACGTCCCACGGCCCCGTCTATCGCATCATGCGATTTATCAAGAAAAGTAATGATTGGCAATGTTAGTAATGTTAGTTTCCACATTTTATGCCTGGTTCTTATCAATGTCATATATTTGTGCGAATTTCAATATTGACAGTAAGATTTATGAGGTGAATTGATGCGAAATTAACGTTTTCAACTTTCGCTAAAATCTAGCTATTTATATCCAAAGAAAGGATATTTCCGAAACCCTCACTGTCTAAAACTGAGACTAATTAAGATCACGGGATGATTTATCAGATGTACTTCACGGGATGATTTATCAGAATTTTCCGCAATTATTTACAATTAACATGTCGTCTAACCACTCTTGAACTCATTTGCTGTCGCAATGTGGGTCAGTACCGCAAAACTAAAACAAATCAGTGCTCGCGAAACATCGAGAAAACATGACATTGTATCGGCAATTAATTTCGACTCAAAGGGCTCTAGTACCCCATGCATCATTCGCTTTTAAGAACCACTATCATTTCCTCTGAATCTTGAAAGGCATTTACAAAGAATAAGTCAATAATACTATATGATGAATGGAATATTTTTCATTTGTTTTTAGGAGAAGGATAGAGGAAAATGTACCTTTCGTATATTCTTACTTCACTCTTTTTCATGGCTTTGACAATCTGAAAGCTACTGAGGTATGAGGTACGCTATATCACTTATGGTATGGAATGCTACGAAAAGTTTCATTGCTAGAGCCATTGGTCTTACGTGGACTTCCGCTTATTTTATTCTAGCTTGGTAAGGAAAACAAAGGCAAATTACCTCACTCCTCATCTTGCATAGTGACCCTCACTCTTTTCTCCTAGTTAGTGGTAGCTAATAGTAGAGGGGATGAAAATTCAACCGACTTTCGGGCTGTATACTTCACAAATAGGTTAAATTACAAAATAAGGATATGATGAAAAATAAACCAACCAAAAAATAATTCAAGCGTAGACTGGAGGATAAATAGTCTATTCCTCAACCGGCAACGACCGAGAGCTTTTTCTACGCGACAGACAATAGCGCCCAAGCAATGGGACTTCACATTTTCATAAAACTCATTTTCTGAAGCATAAGCAAATATCTCAGTCACCACATACCGCTTGGAAAACACAGATCTGGATCTCGATAACAAATGAGCCGAGCCCTGCCACAGGAGACGTACGACTCGCGGCATTTTTTTGCTTCCTCGAAAGGCAGATGGGGCCCACGCTAGTGGCACTCCAAAGGACGGGGCACTTGTCCTCCCGGAAAGGAGGTAGGACGAGAAGGACACGAGGGGTGTGGCCCTCCGGAGAACTTCTTAAAGAGCGCGGTGGAACCGAGGCCGGAACCCGGTTTTCCTCTTCCTTCCAACACATGCGCGAATGCGATAATTCGAATGCGCCCGCAAGCCGCCGCCGCCGGAGGCTGATCTACACTTCCGCCGATAAGGAATTACCGCAATGAGCATTTCAATTTGTTTGTATCGCGATATCGTTGCTGCGCGACCCTGGGAGTAACGCTCGCCTTCAGCTCCAGCCTCATCTCGGGCGTTGCAAAAAAGCCTGCTAAATTTGTTTAAGGGAGGAGGATTGCAAAATACGCGACTAATTAATTGAATTGAGTCTCGGTCGTTAGGCAACGACTGGGAAGTTAACATGACAACGTGGGCTTTTTTCGGATGACCACTTTCTGGAATGACTGCCGCACATTTTCTTGCGAAACAATCTCACTAGATTTCACTCATCGCAGATAAAATTATTTGCACTGTCACTGTAGGGACTACTGGATAACATTCCGAGGATGACACAGCCAAAGCTTCATTTTCATGCCGTTTTACTGATACAGTTTTTAATTAGGGTTGACTGAAATTGATTTAAATGAAACTGACTTGAACCACATCATTACATATCTCCAATTTAAAAAAAATCCGATGACGTGCAAACTCGGTTTCCGTTTTCAATCAGGAACATTATTTTTTTTAAATCATTAAGTTCAATTATGTCAGTAATTTTTTTAGTGCTGAATCAGAATGTTGAGACAGTCATTTATTACGAAATCGACTTAATTCCCGAAAGAATAATCGGTAATTATGAGTTGATTTAATTTTTATATGGAATGCTTTAATTACAGCCGATTGTGGACATAATTCATCGTGATATTAAATAGCAACTAAGGCATCGCAGTAAAGAATATGTTACTGTTGTGAAACTATCTGACTTCCTGTTTAAATATTTTCATGAAGAGTAGACTCAGAAGTCTAAGTGAAGTCATCATACAATTTCCATGAGTTGTAAAAGCTCGAAGGCATTCGTAATAGACACGAGGAAGCACATGAAAAGCCAGGAGAAATGCTTTATTTATTTACTTTAACATTAAACTGGTCTATGAAGAGCACTTAAATTTCATCAACTTTGAAAAATTAATGCGTTCTTAACTTTTTTAACACTACACGACTTAGTGGGAACCACAAGCCTGATTCCAAATACACTAACTCCCATACGCCGACAAACTATTTTCATTGCGCAGAAAATCACAGAACAATATGCTACGCTTCGGCGATGGTTTGTGGAAAATATCTGTCCATGAAAATTATGAAGTTCAAGCTCTATTTTCTGCTTGTAATAGCCAATTTGAGAGCGCACAATTTAAGCAAGATTATTCTTGCATATCCTTGGAGAAAAAATTAGATTTTAATGTTGAACAAAGTTCAGGAACAAAAACAAATATCAAGAACATACACTAGCATATAAACTCGATGTTTAAACCGAAGACGCAGGTTTTATTACTAAATGGATGAGCGATAGAACATCTTTCACGAACACAATTCAGGCTTCTTGTATGTGACTAAACATATGGAAAGAATTCATTAGAGATACCTGTACACGTTTGATAGGGCAGGGAATTCGAAAACAATTTTGTATATACGACGAAAATTGTTTCCAGACTCAAAACTTAAGCGGAAATTGCACCAGTGATGTGAAGTTTAAAAATTACAATGAATTAACTCCCTCATTATTAGGGCTAAGAACTTAGGTAGTAGACCGCGTTTTGATGCGGAGATCTATGAAGGTTTCTGATGAAGGGTGCTGCAGTGACTAATCCTTAGCTATATCTGCGTTAACAATTTACATGTGTTATTATTTATGTGCAAAACGAATATAGAACGAGAAATTCAGCATCCGTCAAACGAGTAGCAGAAAAAAAGACATCTCGGCGGCGAGCATTCACTGTCACGGCCGGTAGAAACGATAAATTATGGAACTCAAAAGCCTCTGTAAAGGATGTGGAAAGAATGAGCATATCCATCCGACATGGAGAGGAATGCCAAACTACGGAAAGGGAAACGAAATTAAGGTGGTTTCGGGGCGGGTTGGCAATGGGAAGGAGCACTGGTTCAGTGACATACCAAAAGATTCGGAGAGGATGTGACATAATTGAGGAACTTAGCTGGCCCCATGGGAAGGGGCAATTTAGGCCAGTGGGAGAGATAGGAAGATAGATATTACGTCCGCATGGAAACGCGGCGGAATAATAATGGGACGTTTTGTGCCGTGGCAGATAAAGGAAAGAAGTTATGGAAATAAGTGAAGAGCGGAATAAGGAACTGAGCGCTTAGGTGAAAGGTCCACCTCCCTTCTGGCTCGCCATGTTGTTTGATAAAGCAATTCTTCAGTGGTAAACGCTATGATGGCAGGGCCAGGCAAGAGGGGAGTTTTGTAGAGCATCCTGGCCCAAGTTTGATGAGGCCCCATTTCACATGGGCAATTCCTTATTTTGCAAATGGAAAATATGCCTGTCAGAAGGGCCCAGCCATCTGCAGTACCCTTTGGTAGATTTCCGACCTTGTATGAAGGGTCAAGTCGTGACAAGAAAGCAAATAAATGAAAATTAAGAGAAACTCTTACTGTTAAACACTCTGTCATACTTCCATTGATGAACTTGATTCTTTCTTGGACTTTCTTAAACCACACGTTTCGAAAAGCTCACACTTCAAAACATGACTTTTCATTGTGTGCAGAAAATAGTTAGTTAATTCGCTGTGGAGTCCAAAATAGAGTTGTAACTAAATAAAGTAGCTTAAGGTAGCGTGAGTCTCGTATAAATATAACACATGCTATTCAGATAAATGCTACATAACGGTTTCGGATTTCATTACGATTTTGTGTAAATGGATTTTTCAGGAAAAGATATGCTATACCCCTTTACGGGGCGTAAATGTCAACTACTTTCGGTGGGTCATGACGCGGAGATGTTCGCTTTATTACTTTTTGTTAAGAATTTGTTTTAATTTAAAAGTTTTAAATGTACAATGTTTTCCGAGCCCTACTACACCATACACAACACACCAAGCGCCACCAATTTCGATATGTTAAGGTGGAGAAGAACCTATTTTATTCAATCCAAATTAAGCCCAAATGATACTTCAATGATGGATGCCATCAATCTACCAAAACAAGTAAGTAACACTTGAAAAGTTAACACCACTTATTGTACTTACTGTAACGTGAGTAACGTGACGATATCAAAATATTTAAGCTGGTATATTCTCTATTACAGCGTACGTTATTTTTTATTTACTATGGTTGATATCCTCATTCTTTTTCGAAGATACTATTTCAAAAACGCTAAAATAATTCAACCTAGTTTTTGCCAACAACTTCGCGCCAACAATATTCACAAAATTTAGATTTAATTCTAAGTGGGAGCAATGACGCACCACTGCTTAAGTCCCTAATTCCAGTGGAGGATCGTTTCAGTCGGTCGTAGTGTGGTATGAATTAAGTCAGCTTCTCAGAACTTTCAGTTTAATACTTTCAGGCAACAACGTGAAAGAATAAGTGGACTTTAGCTAGGCTAGGCTGAAACTGAGTCTTCTTATGTCTTCGGAACTGGAAAAAAACCTTAGCGATACACATTTATTTATGAAAAAATTTCGTAGTTTCACACTATTCCTGCGTCTCCCAAAACGAAAACGATTATGGTCTGAGCACCTCTGACTTACGCCCGTCCATTCCAACTAAAAATTCAGTCACAGAAGAAGTTAAGAATGAACGAAAAAAAAGGCATGGCTTGCACGAATGAGGAACTTGGTAACTTGAGATTTCGAAAATGTGGAATTAATTTTATCGGATAGCGGTTTTTTCAAGGTTGCATGTGAAGACAGTGGCCTTTCAACTAAGAATGGCGTTTGGAACCGGATGAAGTTTGTATTTTTAGCCAGCTTCCGAAATAATAGGTAGTACGAGGAATTGACAGAGGTATTTCGGGAGGGATTGGAATGTTGAAAAGGATTTCCTGCTTCTGCTAAAAAGGCGCGAAACAATAGTAAATAAAAAAATAACAGCTTTCGGAGCGTGGGAGGAAAATTGCTTAGCAGTACATTCAAAAGAGGATTGACCTCACCGATTCTCATCTGAATCCAAAATGAATTAATTACACGGCACTCAAATATAAACTTGGTTAAACGCGGGACTTTCACAGATGACCATATCCACCCTTGTCGTTCTTTAACGAGATAGAAGTAATAATGACCCGAAAATCAACATCTATTTTCCACATTACTGATTATGGTGACTGTTAATGACACTGCCATAGTGGCCCATGGAACTGAGTTTAAGTGAATTGAGAATTAAAAAAAAATCACTTTCCAGTCTTCGCGTAACAGATGTAAATTTTATCACTCACATCGTCTGGTGCATTTTCATCAACCATTCGTAAAACATCGCATATCTGACATCCTGGTGATGAATTAAGCGTTGCAAAATTAAAGATTAATAATTATCATAGCTAAAGTGAAAAGATCCATTATGCCGAAGATAAAATGCAACGAAAAAGAAAGTTTTCGGGAGAGAGTGAGAGAAACAGAGGTGTAAATATCTGAATCTGATTAAATAGTAAACCTTTCTCAAGGCTCGTTGTTGGTAGAATAATTTTCATCGACATTAATGAAAATGGAGATAAATTAACGAAGCAGTTAATTTAAAACTATTCGAACAGTTTTTAACTGTTAAATTAAGAAAAGACAGCCATAGTTGTGATCAAACTTTATAATTTAATTGTAGTTCTTATTATAGCGACTATTAGTTTCACTTCAACCCAACTTTATCCGGAAGATTCGGAAAACAGAAAGAAATAAAGTGGTTCAAGAATTTCATAAAATGCTTAAAAGAGATAAGCCGAAATATCTAGAACGACTTAGTAACCTGAATATATTTCAGAGACTTGCTTCCCAAGTAAATTCTAAAAACACACGAAAAGCATCTACAGATAAACCTCTATCTTAACCTATGTGTTTGTCTATTCCATCAATTATTTAAACCACAAACAAAAATTGTTTCTCCTGAATATATGATATCATAGAATTTTAATTAATCAATTCAGCTCAATCAATATTCATGACCGACATATAAAATGGAGTTTACAATCTTCTAAAACAGACACAGAGAACCGCATCCGAGTGATTCCTTCGAGGCTGCAATCTTTGAAATAAATACACTTTTTGGTACACTTCTCTCGAATATTGACATAGTAATATTACCTCTCATCGTATAAAATTCTGGCATTTTATATAGGAAGATAAGAAATTTTATAATTATTTTACGAGATGAAATGCATATTGTGAAATAAAAACTTTAAGTAAACCTATATCAAGACCATGCCTTACAAAGTAAAGAATAGAGACTATTTCGAAGTTATCTCTCAATAACATCTCTTTCGTATTTTTGGAATAATAAATTATCTAAATAATCTACTAGGAAATGTCTCTTTTGAATCACACAGTCAAAATTTGTGATGAATTTGAGTGTTTAAGAGGAAAATATAACCTTACTTCAGTGAATATAGTGACTAAAAGATTTGGGATGTATGCCTGACCTATTTCTAATGCATAATCCATCTTTTCGGCAAAAGATTTGGACTATCAATTAACATCCCTCAGTTTCGTTTCAAAAATCAAGCTGATGAAGACATCTTAGCGCAGAGGGTTTTCGTTTGAGGGAATGAAGAGCTCAAAAAGAAATCCTTGACAAGCATGCAAAGGGAAGGGAATCATTAAATGTCAAATCTGCTCTTAAAAATACTCCAATGAGGCTACAGTCGGAGAATTTAGATTCATTTCTCTCTTATAACATCATGATGTTGGGAGTTAAGAAAAAGATGAAGATTTGTGACTTTGATTGGCAACCTACTTCAAATACTCATATGTTACGAATTTGTCGTCGTTTGATTAAACTAAATTTCACTCAATTTTGTAGAAAATTACATTTTCCTTTGCTAATAACATGACCTCCCTTCTCCCACTTTGGAATTGCAGCTGACTTGGGGATAATTATTATCTGAATTAACACGGATCTATTTAAAACCTAAAACCAGAATATAGTTGGCATATTTGCGATCAGAAATTTTCATTCTGCGATACTGACAATATATAAATGATATCTAATTAAACTTCTGTTGTTTGAATTTAAGGTGAAAGCAGCGTTTACTCTATGAATGAGAAGGATTTTGTAACCACCGTGGAAATCTGTACTTGAAAGTTGTATTTTAAGGCTTAGCGAATCAGAAATTTGATAAAATATCCGCTCACGATTCATTAACAAGAGCCTTCTTCATTTTGCGGGAATTCCGCACGACTTCGAAACATCAATTTCGGCCGTTAATATTCGAGCTCCCGTCCGATGCAACAGTTATGACCCATATTATTTCCCTAAATTCGATTCGCATGATTACGATTGCATTATGGGTCTCGACGACAAACTCAGCGCTTGAACGTCGACCTCCACATCGAGTTTCACAAAACTCCTAACTCGCGATGATTTTGTTTGAGAAAATCAATATCTCCGTATCTAGGGAGATTGATACGCCCGTCAATGGAACTTAATAATTAAACATTCCGTGAGCAACGCTTCTGTCCGAACGGCATATTTTCATTCTGAATCGATACGAAGGAAGAGATAAGACATGAAATACGCAGAAATCGATCCATCGATCCGCTAAACATCGACCGGATCGCGAGATTTCAGATCTCGAAAATCGCCGTTTCCGATTACGCACAATCTCTCGGGATAATCGCTAGAAAATCGGAACTTGGAACAAAGGATTATTAATTCGGGATCGTTGAATGAAGAGAAAGATGTGATTCAAGTTCGTGATTGATTGACTCGCCGCGAAGGGAGAAAGAGTCACTGTGACGCTATCTCTTCTATAAATCTAGCGCTAAGGTGGATGGTTTGATGTGTTTGGACACACGCGAAGGGCGGCTTTCTTGAAAGTATTGACGCAAAAGAAGATTCCGGTCTAATAATGACAAGGGACGATCTTTTTATAACGCCCAAGCAAAATATCCGAGGGGAATAATTACAAAGGGAAATCTTGGGAGACATCAAATGGTTCACCGCCATCCCGGTGAAGGACGTACTATTCATTACCCGTCTGACAATGAGATCCCTGTTGGCGCTGGCGAATGAAAGCAAGCTGCTGAATACGACCGGGTTAGAATTCTCACGCTTGATACAATTCCTTCCAAACATCCCAAGCTGAATCGTTCCGCTCGTTTAGCAAGACTACACACTATAGGCAGCGTTCGTTGCGGAATTCAATTTTATAAATTTCACTCGCGTAACGATTTCTGCGCATCGAGGTGAGCATATCTATTTTTCCGAATTTCCCGGTAAATTAGTTATACAAGCAGGCGGAAACTAAAAGATTACGACAGCGTGACTATTTCCACCTGAGAAAGCGCGTTTAGAATCCATTAGAGGTGCACCAAGGGTCCCGATTAGTCGAAGGTGAACGCTAAAACATTAGAAAGCGGAAAATGGGGTGTTCTGTATCCACTCGCATCCATAAAGGAGGGACTTAATCATTTCGAGCGAGAGTTCAGCTGCGTCAGTTTCCCACCTTCCACTAGTGGAACGTCATGTATCGATCCATGCTTTATTGCAATCAAGACGTTGACCTTCTCACCACATGCCAACAGATGGACCAATTCTACGGAAATCACAGCCAATGGGTTATACCGACGAAACGAATCTCGCGAAGGAAATTGTGACCCCGAAAGGAATAGTGATGCATCGAAATTATGCGAGAAACGGGGTGATCGGTCTAACAACATGTCTGTCATCATGGATGCGTTATGATTAAAATTTACTTACATCCTCGCCTCCGTCGATGATTCTCGTCGTGATTGCTTATAATGGGACTACGTCATTAAGGTAACGCTCTTCGCGAGCTAAGTTGCTCGCTTGAATACAGCAGTGCCAGCATATTATGTCGCGATGTGTGATGGAGCATATACCCACATAAAGCAGGGCAATAGAGGATTAGAAAGCTGTCGAGTTTTTTCCGAGTGCGAGAGAGACAATTTATGCGACACAAAAATCTACGTTTTGGCGAAGCTTCCTATGTCCTATGCATATGACAATCGAGTGGAGTAGAATCAACCAGTCTTTGCGTTCGTGAGTGTTTACTGTCTGATTAAACCCTGGTGAAGTAACTTCGTGCGATGCATTAACCCATTCCACCCTAAAACTCGCATTTTTCTCTTGGATCTGCTCGCGAAAAGGTTGTCTCACGGAACCCCGAGGGTTGCTTGTACAGCTGTTTCATTTGACAAAGAACCTTGCTGAGTGGAACTACACACCCGAATCGGGCCAATTAAAACGCAGGGTTTCGGAAATCGGGGCACGTCGAAAAACCACAAGTTGGCCCGAAGCGAGCCGATCCCGAAGCTCCATTCACCAAAAGAGCGAGTTGCGACGGCGAAAAAAAGAAAATCAACGCCTTTGACTCTACCGTCCTCCATCTTTCGACCTGATAAACACGTACACCCTCGCGCCCCTGAAAACAAGACACCCTCGGACGTTTCTCCCCCACCCTTCTCCCCCCTTGACATCTCCCCAGCACGGATGCTGTGCAACACTTGCTACGGAAACATCTCTCGGAGGGATAAAGCGAGCCGCCGAAAATGCACAAATCATAACGGCGGCGTGTCACTCCGGGCATCCTTTTTTCACCCGTTCGACCGCTTACATTCTCTCGACACGGACACGTTTTCAAACTCCCACCGAAAAAGATTACATTTGGGCCGCAAATCGATAATGCTGGTTGCCCATTAACGGACATATTATACATGAAAAGAGGTGGAGCCGGGGCAAAGGGGGAGAGGGATGTGGGCGAGGTGAAGTAAAAAAGCGGAAAAGCGGAAACGAAGAGAGGAGGGGAAGGAGGGAAGGAAAATGCCGGGGAACGTTTTCGAGACGGAAGGTGGAAAGAAGGGGGAGATAACAATCGAAATAGACGAAAGAGGAAGGAAAAAAGGATAGGATTGGAACGTACCAGAAGGGGACGTAGAGGAGGGACCAGAAGAGGGGGAACAAAGGAGGATAAGGGAATGCGGAGGAGGAGTAGGCGTAGAGAGAGGAAGAATGGAGAGAAAAACGGAAGATGGCGGGTAACACCACTCGGACATGGGGGAAGTGATTGGGGGAAGAGGGAGGGGGGCGGGGCTGGAAGGTGATGCTCATCGCAGCGGGAGGTCAAAAGAGAGATAAGGAGGAAAGTCAGAGGGATGCAAAAGCGTAGGAGATGAGAAAATAAGGCGAAAGAACGGAAAAAACGGCCACCAAAGGTTGGCAACACTGGTTCCTCTCACCAGGAGGCGTCCCAGGCGGAGCAGCGTAGGCGGGAGCGGCGCTCCTCTCGCGCACCACACCGCTATCCCTTGGAGTGGCACCTCCGTCGAAAAATGCCGCGGACCAAAAGGGGACGTTCTTTTCCAGCGGGTCGCCGTTGAATGCTTCGAGGGCGAAACCCTCTACACCGACGGGCGGGAAATAGGAGTCGTACTTCCCGATCACAAGAAACAATCGCCGTCGAGCGCTCCGAGGCGGATCGATAAGTCGGCACCCCTTCCTTCACGGAGGGAACCACAAAACAGGGCAACGAACCGCCCGGCGGCAGCAGCCGATGAGAAGGCGGCCGAGAAGGTGCGGGAGTGAGAGGGAGAGAGAACGAGGAGAGAAAGTGCGAGGGGAGGAAACCCTCTCTCAACCGAGCGGGCCAAAGGCGACCCCCATAGGGGTCGCGCCGCGAACCCCTTCCTCCCTCATCCGACCCGCCGCTTTTTGTCCTTCTTCCTATTCCTCCTGTTTATCGACGCAGGGGACGCCGAACGGCGGAAGACTCCTTTCCTTCCCGAAGGTCCGCCTCGCTCCCGGTTTTCCCAAATGGCTCCCTTTTTCCCGAGCGGTGGTGGAGTCCGCGGAGTGAGAAAACACACGCGTTGCGCGAAGAGCCGACTAGCTCGCTGCCTCGTCTCTCCCTCTTTCTGCGCCGCCGTGGGAGTGAATATCCAGAGCGAGGTTCGGATCTCTTGCGTTCGAAGCCCCGGCGAGAGGGCGAAGCGCAACGAGGAAACCGCCCCTTCGATCGGCCCGGTACGACACAGTTCCCGCCCCTCCCGGCACCCACCGCGCCCCTCCCCGCACCCCCCTCGTCCCCCCTCCGTAGTTCCCTTGCGAGAGTAGTGGGTCTGGTTGGGGAGGTGCGGCAGGGAGCGGGAAGAGGGGTGCGGTAGGGGATGGGTGGAGGGAGAGGCGGAGTGGGAGGGTATTTTAGTGGTAGGAAAGAGGACGGTGTTTCTGAGAGGGGGAGTCACCGGTGGAGCTCTTGCAGGAAGGGGTTTTTAGGGTACAATGAAGGGAGATGCGAGGGAAAGTAGGTGTGCGTGGGGAAGGGGGGACTTTTATTCTACACCGTCACATGTTCGGAGAGTTCCCCTCTCTCTTTCCCTTCCTTCAGCGCCTCCTTCATGATATCCCTCCTTCTTCACGAAATCTCTCTCTCTGACTCCATTTCCCTCTCCTATTTTACCCACGAAATTGTACTTGTCCCTTCACTGCTCGTCACGGCTTTTCCGATCCGCTCCTCGTCCCATAGCATCCGGACAACACCTATCGCCGGTGTCATTCACCAAAACATTCCGAGGAAAAATACAACCCTCCCTCTCCCCCCTTTCCTCACCTCTTTGGAATACGCCCTTATGCTCGCTGTTTTCTTCCCATTCACAAAAGACTCCAATTTCGCCATCAAAATAGTCCTTCGCCAAGGGTCTTTTCAACCGGTGGTTTTCTCTCGCCGCTAGCGGAGGGACTTGGAGGGCTTTTGGTCGAGTGGTTCCCGCGGATGCTTAAGAAAACGTTTAAAATAACGACTCCGCCGTCTCGGAGTGCATCCGAGGCGAGAACCGCTGGCGGGGCCTCCAGCATCATGAAATATCGTTTGTTTCTTCGCCGCTGGAGTGAGATGATTGATACGCTGAGGACGCGGTGCTTGGAATACATTAGCGCTTCGATTAATCAAGTCGCCGATTGAGGAAGTGGATGGTGGCCATTTCTTCGGGCGCTTTCGAAACGTCACATTGATGAAAAAATTGCGCGACGAAGTAATTGATCGTCACATTGAGGTGAAAGGAATGATTGCCGGAATTCGGTAACATTGGGGCGAAATCGTTTTAATCCAGGAGACGCTGAAAGGATTACTTCCCTTCAGACAGAATAGCTAAGATTATATTTCGAGAGTTCCTAATTTGTGAAATCCATATCGAATAGATTGGACTCCAATATAGAAAATAATGCTTATGATATACTAGCGCAATAAAGATACTGTGTTACACTGAGCATAGCGTGTTTATTTCTACAGATATTAAATAATACATCGGGAATGTTGGACCAAGGTAAAGGAATAAACATTTGCAGAGCAGTAATCCAAATAATCCTACCCCGTGATACGAAAAAAATAAGCAAAGATGCCTTGCCAGAAAATTTTATAAACAAATTTATCACCACCAGAACAAAAATCGCCCATTTTAATATCGATGTGACAGTTAACGGTCTATAGTTACCTTATAGATTATCTAAGGTGTGGGAAAATATTAGAATCAGGTCCCCTCGATTATTTTTTTTCTAAAATCATTATCAAATCACATTTGACTGCAAATAGTTATTAATTATCCAATTTCAACGCAATGCAAGACTCGCAGTCATAGGCGAGGTCTTGTGGAAATCGTACCTGGAAGAGACGTACCTTTTCCACAACAATTTAATTAAAAAACACTACAAGGTTTTGACGAGTGATCCACATCGTCATCATTGTTCGCAATGCAAGACATCACACACAAGGTAAAGGAGTCCTAAGTATGACGCTGCAGAAAATCAGCAGAAAAACGTAAAACTTTTCCCCACCTGTACTGCAACGGAGATAATTTATTATTCTCAAAAGAGCTTGTGCCGCGCTTCTGCAATATAGCGACATATAGAGCTGCAGTGGAGGATGGTGCGGGACTGAAGCTCCCATCCGAAAGCTGTGCCATGTTCCGCATTTCCGAATCAACATGGGAAAGCCATAGGAGTCACGAGCGGACTGGATATCTAAAGCAGTGCTTCTCGACCGGAGAGACCTGTAATGACTACAAGTGAAAACTACAAGACATAAGGTGGAACTCCTTGGCATTATTTTCTTATTAGCTTTACTATTTCCATTATCTATGAGTTCGGCTGATGATTATGACAACGATGATTAAAGATGACGCTGAGATAGACTGCCATTAATGTTACTGCCCTACCTGTCGCCAGCCAACTCTGTGAGGGAAAGTGGGCTTTCATTGGGATCGAACCCAGGACTGCTTCCATCAAATACGGACCCGCTCCCAATGAGAATTAGAGGAAATGTATTAGTTTCATTCTTTCAGGTTTTTATTTTTCCAACATTTTGACACGTTGCAACGAAATCTTTCGTTTCACTGCCATTCATCTAGAACCTCAGCTTTCACAAAATATTAAACTACTTCAGTTAGATAAAAAAAACTCTTCGTGCCGGAATGGGACTTGACTATCTTGAGGTTGAGAGTCTTGAAAAAATTGAAAAACTCAGCTCTAAAGAAAGACGAAACAGACCACGAAAGAAAATTTAACACAAGAAAGATTTAACGAGTTCAAACTCATTATGGAATTAGGCCTGACGCCTATACCGAATGGGTACTTTAATTGCGTATTTTGAACTCATGGAACATAAAAGGTGAATGATGTAAATGCCGTAATTGTATAATTTGATACCGATATTTTCAAATTTCAAAGAAAAATTAGCTCAAATAAATCCCAACATCATGAATAACGTAGATTCCTATATAGCAGCGGAAAAACCAAGTTATTCATTTTCGCTTGCAAAGCCGTAGTAAGGAATTTTTATTTTTATCGATAATCTCTCTTTTTATAAACTTTGAAGTTCAGAATGCCTCCAACTTTTTCCTCCCACGAATTCATGAGATTTTCAGTAATCTAGTCTATATTCGTTTCTATATATAAATATATAGAACCTGCCCGTGTGAATATCGAGCAGGCTCTACTCGCCAATCATTTATTTTTCTCCAACGTATCTCATTTCTATTCCTCAATGATGGTCTTCTCAATGCTAAACATATATTATCAGATGTGAATATATAATTGAAATATTATAATGAGGTAAACTTATGAGAGGTACACTCGCGAAGAATCCTAAGAAATACATACAGTCGGCTGAGTGCACCGCGACAGAAGACAGTATTTTTTCCCTCAATATTTCTTCAAGTTATCAACCATCTATGACCGAAAATCGAAGATTTCGGAGCAAAGCGTAACGTGGCACCGATCGTGGAAAGATTCGCCCATTCCACGACTCGATTTCGGAACATTCCCCGTTCAGAGTGCGTGCTGAGAGATTCGATACTACGGTTGGCCGTTGAATTTTACGTATTGATGAATAAGTATACAGAGAAGTCATTCGAATATTCTTAACCATCTTCTCTTTCGATTCTTTCTCTGGAATCAACCCAAGCGAATTCGCCGCGTATTTTATCTTATCTACATACTTCGCGATTAATCACGGAAAGTTTTCGTTTTCGTTGGAAACAAATCAGAATGATGAAAGGCAAAACATATAAAAACTTCACCACATATTTATTTACAAGTGTACGGATTGTGAGAATAGACATCCTCATAATTATATGTAATATTTTTAAAAATGCTACGACAGCTGAGGCCATTTCACATGTATGAGCAACCACTGGGAATCGGGACCGGTGTCACCAAGGGGAAACGTACCGGAAGACCATCTTCGTAAATGAATTGGCTTAGAAACTGATGTTCCATTCTAGAGTTATTTACAGTTAACCGACAATATACAACAATATTTATTTAACGTCTTATTTGAAGACTTTTCAAGTGAAAAGTTAGTACCCGAGCACATGAGTCGGTCGTGAATTTTACAGAAAAAAGCACGCGCTTGCAATTTAAAAAAAACTTTCAAAACGAAAAAAAAAGACACAGGTTTGAGGACAAAAAATTTCGAGGTCTTCATTCCGAATATCTTGTTTACGCACATGACGCCTTCCTCTCAATTTTGCGTCCTTTCGAGCGATGCTACGTACAACTCAGTCAACCGCTTGTACAATAAGTGTAACCGCTCTCTTCAGATGCTCACCTATAACCACCAAGGTCACCGACTTAAATTGACCAATATATCACTAACCCTCCACATATTCACTCGAAGATTGGCTGTTTTTCTAATCTAAAGAACTGCTAAGATATGAGCCCAAAACAGGCTTACCGGGATGAGAAAACAAGCTCGGAGACAAAACGGATTTCTTGAAGACATATCCTTGCTCGTTTTAATATTACATAATGATTAATACTTTTAAACTAATAGTCATTATCCTATATTTTTGATGATTTAAATATTTAACGTCAAATATTTAATTTGGATTTAATGTTAATTGTTCCTTTTTTTGAAACTTCACTCATAGGCGGATTTTCACGGTAGAAAAATATACCGATTTATACATAAATTATAATTAATTTTACCTAATACACACTTGAATATTTAAGAATAAACAACACTTTTTCTCGGTACATATTTAAGTTTACTTGAAACTTGGGAGTTTTATGAATTGGACGAAAGATTACCTTTAAGGTATGGCAGCAATCACCTCTCATAACGAATTACCTGGTCCCGCCCTGAGCTTTGGTAGCTGCATTATATGTTTTAAATTATAGTCAGGGTGAAATAAACTCAAAATATCGATTAGATACACTGGGACCATAACATATTATGTTGTGTCACCTGCCTGAATGCCATAATTTGGAAGCTGAAAATATATCGAGAGATATATTCTTCAAACCGAAGCTAAGAATAAGCGTCCTTTTTGATTTCACGTCTCAATCGATTAGAATAGCATGAAATCGTGCAGGACTTCTTTGACATGCTATCTTGCCTTGCGTGCTGACAATTACGCTCAAACGAGTCTCGCAGGAGCTTCACCCCAGCCAGAAACCTCCCTGCATGTGTTATTTTGCCATCCGAAAGAATCATTCTGCTTTCCTATATCCATCAAGTAATTCTTTCTGATAAAAGGAAGTCGATTTACACATCGCTTCAGCTGAAAACGGCTTAGTATATATTAAATGACAAAGCCCAAATTTGGACCCGGAGAATGAACGAAAACGTCAAATACGCTGTGAGCACAGTAGAAGTTGAAAATAAACATTGATATCCTCTTCGATTTTTTTCAGGTATATCCGTAAGAGGACTACCAACTTGAGTTAAAAACATGCTCCGCCATTTTAATGCCAAAGATTTCCAACAACTTTTTCTCATGAAACTGGATCGATATGGAACACGCACTTTTTATCAAGACATTAAATTAACAACTTCGGAGTGAATTAACAATGCTCCCCCAGACCGTTAATGTCTAAGAGCATTCCGACCATTGGCAAAGATCTTTGACCCTCGAATATCACCGTCAGGCTCACCCGCAGGCATGGAGATGTCGTGCACAGGTGATAGGACACCTGCAAGAGTTGTCATACCGCCCTCTGGGACGGGAGTGGGCAGAGATGGTCCCGCAGCTGCATTACCACATACTACGCCGGGGTGGATGATCAACGCACACCATACAAGCTTACCGAAGAACGAAAAATCGTTTCAATATGCTAACATGACTCTCATTTAGAACTTGGCCTTCAAATGTACAGCTGGCTCTAATCATCTACGTTTTTCAAAAATCTACAGGCGCCAAAAAATAACCTAATAAAGCGATACTGCGAATGGATTTGGCGGATAACAAAGATATCTGCAACGTTATTCGGAATCAGCTACTAATATTTTTGAGGATCTTAGTGCAAGCATCTTTGTTTTAAAAATTCGATGAAGACTGCATGGATGCTTTGTCCAGACATTTGATGGCGTGCAGCCGTTTTTCGGCTGTGTTTATAGATTTGGGAATCCATGAATAAGCTATGGGTCTGACGAATTATTCTCATGATCTGAGGCATCACGGTATCCTGTGCCCAAACTTCAACATCACTCAACAAGATTCAAAGTTATTCAACACAAATTCATCTTCAGAACACCTACGAATTTTTATATTAGTATTAGTTGTACCTAGTACTACACACTAATACCATTATAGATCAAAATCTTTGTAAGAGTTCAATTGGCGAGGAAAGGTATACATTCCACATACATTATGAAGCATATTATGCTAAAAATGCAATTGACATAGAGAAGTTTCTTCAATGGAGTCTACTATATTCTAAAGATTATGTTCCTAGGCAGCTAGCTTTCTAGGAGCTGACCTTCAAATGTAAAGCATAACTATAATTTTCACATAATTGTACAACAAATATAGTCAAAGATTTTCACTGATTGTAATAATAATTATTCATTTCCATGATCGAAAATGTTACTCATCAGCAAGGGTCCCTAATGTTGAGTAACATTTCAATCACTTATCAGCCAGGAATCCTGATTGAGGATACTGCCCAAGAATAGGCAGCATCCAAACTGCATGTCACAGTGGTTGTGCATATTTAATTAATTAATTATATATGCTTGCCTAGTTGATTTGTCAAACACCCACTATTTATTGAAAAGTTAGATCACCTCAAGCCTTAATTGTTAAAAATTAATTAATGATTTTGCATATAATGAACTGTATAGTGGTACTACATGATTCATTTCATCCATTAAATGAAGAAAATCAGAAAAGTTGCTACTTGAAACTCTTCCTTGGCAATAGTGGTGCAGCTGTGTAAACTAAGGCTCAGTCATTTTTTTCCACCTAAGGATGGAGATAATTTGAGGTATCTATCCTTATCAGCATACAATAATTGTTCCAAGGATCATGTTACAGCAGTGTTCCAGCAGAAATAACAACAAAAAATAGAGGAGACTTTAGCAAAGGAGCCATTATATCTGATAGTATAAAATTGCAATGGACACTAAATAGCCTAGGTTTGAAAATTCTTCAAACTTAACATGTTATGCTGTCAATTGCAAGACTTTAACTCAAAGTATTAGGGAAGATCAGTGAATTTGAAAGTAAAGAGGAACGTAAAGAGGAAAAGGCTAGGAAGAACTAACATCATAGTGAGTAGCATGGTGTAACAACTCTGAATTTTGTGTCTAGCCACCCTAACTGCAGAACATGAGAGGAACTCCAAAATATTTCTTTTAAAATCAGAATACACTTAATAAAATTACCACAATTTCTGATTCTATAAATACAGGTCTTACTTTTTCAGTTATCATTCAGTTTTTATAATTGCTTGATATATAACACATTTGGATATTATCTTTCACTGAAAAAACAGGTACAGTCACACCTCAGTGAGCGAGTAAGATGGTTTACAAATGTACTGCAAGACGAGCAACATTTTTTAATAAATTTTAACTTGATATACAAGTGAGATCTAGCAATACAAGCAATAAATGGAGTATGCTCATGCTGTTTTGCCTGCCAAATGTCACGTGATCACGTTTTTTTTGATGTGCAGGAATGTATATAAGCTGTAAATATCTGAAGGTTACGTTTATGAAACTAAAAGCAGATAGGAGAATAAAAAGAACCTATTGTGCCTACATCACCTTAGGAAAATGATGAACCATAACATGGCCCAGAAAGAGGATTCATTCTCTCTTTCATTTAGTTCCAAAGGGCTGACACTAAAAAATATTCCTTTTGAGTACAAGATACAGTTTTAGGAAGATTAAAAGTGATTATTTCACCTTCCACTACATCTCTTTCTACCAAAATTTGGCTTTCCACATATAAAATTGGCATTAATTACCAGGCTCACCAACCTAAAACTTTGCAAAAAATAAGTTTTAGAAATAAACAGAAATTATCAAATGTAAATAAAAAATTATATAGCCATGAGTACAAGCAACTAAAAATCTAGCTAAACTAAGATATATAACAGTTTTATATTTAATAACATTAACTTCCAAAAAATAACTCAAATCTACAATATTCACCAGTGTGCCTAGTACACAGAATGATGTTGAAGGGTTAAAGACAATGCGATGTCACATTTCAGCGACAAAATCCTTAAAGGAAGCCAAAGCAAGTGTCACTAGATAGGTTCCTTGTTAACACCAAGCAAATGTTTAAAAAAAAAGATAAACATAAGAACTAACAGATAGGAGTGATTCCATTAGCAACAGTGAAAGTTGGTCTACACAATGATTAATACATTCAATTAATCTATATTAAAATTTTTAGGTTTTGGAATGAATAATCAGTTTCTTATAGGGAAATTGCTATGATATTCTAGTGCTTAGGAGTGCTATGATATTCTAGTGCTTAGTGGAATTAGGAGCATTCCTCCGTAGATTTTGACACATTGGGAAATTATGAAAAAAGCCTAAAAGGTGAACTGAAGCACTTGAGGAATACTTTCATCCAAATCATTTGTACCTATCAGGCAAAAGAAGAGGATGGCACCTACAGAAGATGATCCAATAAATCCAAAACAGACAAAGAAAAGCCAAGAGCAACTGTCTGCATCCCATATGTAGGCCCAATATCCAGAACCAATATCAGTAGAATTATCAGCAAACACCATATAAGGACAGTATATAAACCTCCCAGAAATCTAGGAAATTTGCCAACACAAGTAAAGGACCCACTCAAACTAAAGGTCCCTGGGGTTTACCAAACCTGCAAATGTGGCTCTGTGTATATTGGACAAACTGGATGCACTATAGAAACTAGGATCAAGGAGCATGAAAAATCCATTTAATGCAACCAGAGAAGTTGGCAATAGCTAAGCATGCTATAGCCCCGAGGTCACAAAAAAAATTTTGCCAACACCAAAGTTCTATTATATGCTCCATATGATAAAAGAATCCATCGAGATCAGACCTGAGAAGAATAACATCAAAAGAGAAGAAGGATATGCTCTGCACAATATGTGGAGACCCATTCTCCAAAAGATCAGAAAGATAAATACCACAATTTGAGGCTCCCAGATAGCCAAGTGGGCAACGCGTTCGACTTCAGTGAAAGCGGTCCCGGGTTCGATTCCCGGTGGGAGCCTACGTGCGAAATGACCTAAGCTGTCGAAGCACTTTTAACAATACTACTACTAATACCACAATTGGACAGAATAAGTTCCAATCAGTAACCCAAAAGGGGATGGAGGACATCTGATTGATGGACATGGAAACTATAAGAATGCCATTCGATATGAAAAGTGGGAGGAGAGTAGCAAACAAATGTATATAAACCCAACTTTGACTACACTAGACAATTCATCCTGAAGATGGCACCAGAGGAAGGTATCAAAATGTCGATGAACTTTGAAGCAGTCACCCGGCTGATATCCAGAGAAAACTTTGTGAACATTGAGAAATTCAATATATTCTGGATCTATGAAGTGCGTATAATACCAGTTTATGCATTAATACACCAAAATATTTTTCTTCCTTATTTGTACTTGGTTAGCATATTTTTCAGTTTCATTATGTATTATTAATGGAAATTTTAAGTAATTTAAAATGTATATCTTTATTCTAAATCATTGTTGCCTTAATGATAATCACAGCATTCATTTTTGGTCAAGTGTCACAGGATAGTTGTTTTATTACACAGGTCAAAGTGGCTGTCCCTAAACTGTAGTTAACTGTAATGAAATCAATTCACCAAAGCATTATTCAATTCAGAAAACCAGGTACCTCATTGAAACTTGACATTCGTTTGATTAGAAACAAATGTACTCCCAATATTTCATTTCCCCACTAGTAGAGCCAACACTTAAGGACAAAAGTTTGCAATATTACTTCAACTAACTCATAAAATATCCAAACCTCGATGGTTCTGTAAAGTATACATTTTAAACATCTAATGAAAGTCATCTAATTATGACCACATAACATCTTAAATTGGCAGTAGCTTTGAAGATAGCTTTGCAGAAATCAGTCAACCTGAGTTCCCCAAAATGCAGACTGTTGATCCTGCCATTTAATAATGGTGTAATTATTTGTGTATCAAATATCTTCAATCTCCTGAATTTATTTCAAAACGTACATGGTAACAAATAATAATTACAACATAAATTGTGAAAAAAAAATAAAGATAACATGTAGCCATTACTTAAAGATTGATTATTAGATTTAGAATATGGAATTTTGTCAAAATTACACTTTAATTGTAGAATGGATTGTAAGTGACCCAATGAGCCTTGGTTTGTTGTTTGGCGGCCTTATGTGAGGTAAATAATGACTTATATACTTCTGAAGCATTGGGGTCTTTGCTAACTCTGTATCCATTTAAGGCCTTCTTCATCTTAGGGTCCACCAACCCCTTTCCCTGATGACTGCTACCAGCAACTCCATTTGGCACTGCAAAAGAAATTGTTATGATTAGAAGTTGATTGAAAATACATTCCATTCGATATGATGGCCAGTAAAAATTCAGTAGTTGGTTAAAAAATATGATAAACAGCATAGAGGAAGACAGACAGTAAGATTTTCAAAAATGTGTATGATACATTTTTAAACACACCTTTCATAACATGAAGGAAAATAGTTATTACTTTAAAAGATGTATGTATACACTGGACAATGCTGCTGGGATAGACTAAGAAGCAATTGCCTCAAACACCCCTTGGTAAAAATTAAGAATATATACAAATAAATGCTAGTATTCCACTAATTTTCACTGGTAATTAAAACTAAATTCAAGTGAAATGAACAGGAACTAAAATTACAGGCAGTATACCACCTCAGTGAAAAATGCCTCAGCATAATGCATATTTTTGCATTATGCTGAGGCATTACATTTTAAAAGGGGTAAATAACAATGACAGCATACTGATTCCTAATTACATATAAAATTAGATATTAATATGCTTCAAATAGACTTATGTGGCATATTACATTTACCAAAACCTATCTTTGAAGGAAACAAGTGTCATGAGAAAATAATCTATTTATAAAAAATAAGTACCCTGCAAGCCACCTTTTGGCATGTGGTAGGGGGTGTAAACCCCAAGTGTTCAAGTTACCTTTTTACCTTTTTGTTGATGTGTATCATTCATGGAAAGAATGAGTCCCTAAAACAACTTGTCTTTGCATCTATTTCTCTTTTTTTACCTTTGTTGATTGGCCAAAGTAGCAGGGTGTTGCTTCAGTCAGTTCAGGGGGTTTCTCTCTAAATTTATCAAGCAACCACAGCTTGGCTTCTAATCTCCTTTCTTTCAAGAATTCCCAACCTGCATCTGAGAGCATTTGTGTAATGCTTGCTTTTTTATTGTAGCACTTTTTAACAAATCACAATGCCCTGTGTTGCACTTTCTTGAGTATATATTTCATCTGTTGGATCCTATATACTCACTGCATAATCCAGATCGGGCCTGACTAAGGTGAAATAACATCGCTTTCCAACCTTCTCATTGACTCTACCTACAATGAGCTTTATAAAATAATTTATGGAGAATAAAAGATAAATTTGTAACACCACATAATCTAACTTTGTAAGGGAAGTGCGTAACCTCATGGATAATTTTGTTCCCTCCAAACTTTCGAAACAAANAAGAGAAATAGATGCGAAAACGAACCGATTCAAGAATTCGTTTTTTCCGCGAACGATACGCGAAAGTAATCGACTAGGTAAATAGAGTCTTGGTGCATGCACCCCCTGCCACACGCCGAAAGGTGGCTAGCAGGGTATACACATAGACATAGACAACCCTGAATCATTAGATCCCTCTTCATAAAGACTTCCTTTGAAAATGTAATGCTTATTTTAACTTCATTTATGCACCTATGATACAAAAAAGAACAGTACCCAATAAGGAATACTGGTTAACTAGTTTTAGTTTATCCATATCTACTACGATTGTTCACTTGCCCTTCCATTCCTAAGAGAAATTCAAGACTTAAGTTTTACTGGCAGTTGATTGATCTCAAAATTCCTTGCTTTATTATTTCTTAGGTATCAGAGCCAGCTCTAGACATGAACAAGCTAGAAGGTCGCCTGGGGTGCAAAGGTTGGAGGTCAAATAATGTCAGGTTTGTCAAAGTGAATTATTTCATCAAAAAAATTGTTTTTTTTTTTCATATAGTAGTAGTAGTGTTGTTTAAAGTGCTTCGAAAGCTTAGGTCATTTCGCACGTGGGCCCCCATTGGGAATCGAACCTGGGACTGCTTTCATCGATGTCAAACGCATTGCCCACTTGGCTATCAGGGAGCCCTTTTTTTTTCATTTTCATATTTTTATACACACTGCAATGTCAACTAATGACCAAAACCCTTCAATTAGAAAACAAATTCTTATCATGCTCTATTTGCTGTTTCTCTTGTCCAGACAGAAATTAGATATCCCTGGTAACTGCAACTCCGTACGATCCCACACAGCATATTTGCGATATAGCCAAAATGTTAT
This sequence comes from Ladona fulva, assembly GCA_000376725.2. Classification (NCBI taxonomy): domain Eukaryota; kingdom Metazoa; phylum Arthropoda; class Insecta; order Odonata; family Libellulidae; genus Ladona; species Ladona fulva. Next base: position 912,770 of record KZ308322.1, read on the forward strand.
ACGCAGAAAATAGGAGCATATCTACAGCCTATAAGTTTTAAAGTGGTCACAAAAAACACTGTCATCGAAATATTTCTTCCTCTCAAAGAATTTTTATTGAATTAATACGCAGCCCAAAATGAAAGCCATGAAACAGTTGTTCTTAGAGAATGAAAGAACAGATTTTTCTAGTTTACCTGCCAAATTCTCTGAGTTTTCCAGGTTAGCAGATACCCTGTTCTATAGACCCTACAATTCTTTTGTTTTTGTCTATTTGATTGGGTACCTGTATTCAGGCGAGGAAGATATGAAGGTCAATACACATTTCAGTAACCCAAGCTGGTGTATGTGTAATTGCTTGTGAAAGCTGTGAGAGTCGTCTTGAAATTCTTGATGATAACAATGAATCAATTACCATAAGTTAGAAGTCTTTATTGAATGTCTCTTAACTTATTGGAAAGGCAGTAACAGTAAGTAGCAGTTTACAAGCATCAGCTGCAAGATATGAATTCCTAATTTCTATACCGATAAATATATATCTCACAGAGGCAAAAAGAACATCAGTTGGTCAATGTGATCAATGCCTCCCATAAATGTATTGCATTGCACCAAAAGTTTTAGTTTCATCTATTATTTCCCACTTTGGGACATTAACCCTTCTGCGCAGTTTGACGTACGTCATATGCCATTGCCTGTAGAGCCCCATTTGCGGTTTGATGTATGCCATATGTCACCCTGCAATTCTTCTGATTTTATTTTTTTACTGCTGCATCCTTGCGAACTCCTAATAGCCTAACAAATAATACCTGATTCTGTTGTTGAATAGTGGAGTCTTATTGAATTCCATTGTTGTTGAATAGTTATCCTAAACAAAAGCGATTATACTAACAAGTGCAAAAATGTCACCTCTTTGAACGACTTTTCAAGTATAGCAAAAGACTCATAAATGGTGATCGAAGAAACATTAATCAGGAACAATGGTGATAGTGAAATCATGGAAAACTTGTTACATTTAATTACCGTTTGTACTAATCAAAATTAATTTTTGTTCAATGAGTCCTTCTACAGACAAAACAAGGGTCTTTCCATGGGTTTCCCACTGTCACCAATTCTTGCTGATATATTTCTTAATCATACTGAAACGAAATTATTTAATTCCAGTACACCATTCTTAAAGAATGTCATCACTTGGCATCAAAGTGTTGATGACATTCTCTGTTTTTAGAAGGGCAAATGGACCAATTTCTAAACATTCTAAATTCTCTTCACCCCTCTCTAACTTTCACAATGGAGAAAGAAGTCAACCACTCCCTTAATTTTCTAGATTTAAACCTGCGCATCACCAACCACAAAATTCAATTCTCCATTTATCGGAAACCGTTCTTCACCAATCACACTACTCCTGCTTCGTCCAACCACCACCACTCACACAAGCTCGCTGCTTTTCACTCCCTGATCCATAGACTAGTCACCATTCCTATGTCCCCCAATGAATTTATAAAAGAACTCTCTAACATCCACACAATAGCGGTCAATAATGGTTACTCCTCAGGTCTAATAAACAAACTATTAGAATGCAAAATGAGGAAAATAGCTCTAAGTCATACCTTTTCTCCATCTCCCATCAACATTCAGAAACCTCCGTTTATCAAATTTCATTTCATAGAAAATACCACCTATAGAATTTGCAATGCCTTCCCAAAGTCAGATTTCCATATAGCCTTTTCAAATAACAAAAATTAAAAATCCCTATGATGCAATGGGAAGGACAAAATAGACCCTTTACTTAAACCAGGAATATACAGGATCCACTGTAATGAGTGTGACAGTATTTACGTTGGACAAAGTCGCCAAAATATTAAAGTAAGATGTAAAGAACATCATAGAGCTCTACTGAACAGAGCCCACTCAAGATCCCACCTTGCCTGTCATCTCCTTGAAAACAAGCATTTTTCCAATTTCACTCCTACAATCCTTCTTACTTCTGCAAAAGGCTTCAATTTAGACACCATAGAGAAATCACCTCCATCATTCACATTCGTTAGCCAATAACATCTTTTTACAGATAATCCTTCAAACCTCTTAACTTGCCTTTTTCCCTCATTACCACCTCCACCACCAGTCAACTCTGCTGGACCTCCCCCTCCCCTCCAACTGATGGCTCCCACATGTCTCCCAAGACCCTTCCTCCCCCCCTTTTTTCCCCTTTCCCCGATTCATGGTCCCTTATACCCCTATGTCTCACTTCTTCATTTGCATTCCTAAGCCTGACGATGAACTGAAAGTTCGAAACCATTGGTTGCAAAGTCAAAAATATATTTGTGGAAAAGTACAAGTTATATTTATTATTTCATTTACAATGGAATTCCACCAAATCCTGCTAGAGAAGATTAATTTCATTATCTTTTTGTCCACTACATCCTCTAGATTGTTTCTTTGATGTACCTGTAAACTTTTTTCAAGCGGATACTGGAATACATTGTCCCATGCTGTTGTAAAAATTATCTATGCGTACAGAATGAGCAACATGATACTGCTTATTTAGCAATAATTTCTTAACTTTATCAGCATCAAGTAACTCTACATCTTTTGTACCAATTCATCATCATCATCTTCTAAAGGTAAGGCCTTTGCATTGCAACCACTCACTCTCTGCCCATGATACTTTTTACGTCATCTAAGAACTTCTTCCTAGGCTGTCCTATTCATTTCTTACCATGGATTTTTAACTATAATACTGATTTATACTGACAGACTCTCTGCATGAGGTTATGGATGCCTGAAATGCCCTGTTACCCTACCACCCAAGTTTGTTCCATTTCAACATATCCTATGTTTGGGACACTTACCAAGGCAAAATGCATGTATCTTAACCCCTTAACTGGGAGCTAATATTTCCTTAACAATCGCAGGATGGGGAAAAATACTACTGAATTCTAAAATTTAAATTCTGTTCTCCTTAATATATCTAGTGATTATGTGATGATCTGTGATTTTTATTTTCAAAATATGTTCGGAGAAAGAGAGCTTAGAATAAATAATGATTAATCAATATGGGAGTTGATGAATTAAATATCAGAATTTAAAATGATTCCTTTTAGTGTTCTTAGGAAGGGTTATTTAAACACGTAAGCTGTGTCTGTAGGTGAGATTCAGGAGATTTTACTAAAATACAAAAAAATTGAAGATTCGGCCCTAGGAGAAGATATTGGAATATTAGAGAATATAGAAAGTAATTAGAGAATGTATGAATGTCATTCATTAGTTATATTCTGTCTAATGTACGAAATGTAGTCCAAAGAATGTCTATAACTGGAATCTCTCATTTGATTCGCTACCTCTCTGGAGGGAGAACCGTCTTTTGATCGGAAAATGCATAGATCTGATATTGATTAAAAAACCTTCCTTGGAGTTCTCTTCCCTACGGATTTTGAGAAAGACAGGAAATGATAGAGAACCCCTAAGGAAGAAGCGGAAATTGGGCAAGAATATTAAAAAGACGTTTGACGCAAAAGAAACCGAAACTGCAAGTAAAAGGGAACGAATAAAGGGAAAAGTAAATGAATCGGAACAACTAATGCAGGTGTTGGAGAAAAGATAAGTTAACTTCTCGGGTAGCTGAGAAAAGATTGGGTACTTAGCAAAGAGAAGATGAGTACGAGCTGACCTGTATGATCAATTTAAATTCAAACTATGCGTGCGTATTATGAACCATTCGTTAACAAACTTTGTAAAAACTTTGGCTTCCTTCATAGCGCACCTTTACCCTAAATAAGCTTCCAACGATGAATAAACATATTAATATATGAAAATTGGCTTATACCTTGTTATTTGTTATCTTATTGATTCATGGGTTGTTTTTCATTAGCCTTTCGGCAATAAAGGAACAAGTATCTTTCATTCACTTTTGTATCAGTCTTGCTCATGAATGTATGCAACCTACCGATGTATAATTTATAATACCATTTATTTTGGCTTCCCCTTGTTGAATATTTTGTTATTCATGGGGTCACTGTGCTGCACTTATGTTCATAGATGGTATTCTGGTTTAGAGAGGCTAAACTACCTCACTCCTCATGTTGCATAAGAAGCTACATTTGCTCCGCAGTTAATGAGTAACCACAGTGTTTTAATGTCGTAATGGGGTAACAATTCAAAAGCAAATACAGTTCCCCAATCTGTCACGTTTTCAGGCTATTCATTACCTCACAGTACCTAATCTCGCTGTAAAGCACACACAGCTTGTCTCTAATAATCCAAAACAGGTCTTCCCTTACAACATCTCTTCCGATACCGTCTTGGCAAACTATGGTCTTAGAATGTGCTCAGTCTATTTCCCTATTCTTTTTAATAAGTTTTTCCACAGGCTTCCCTNACTTTGCCTCACAAAGTTTAAAAGATTCCATTCCAAAATGAGATATTTTCTAAGGAATAAAAACATTCCATGACAATTCCCTTTCCATGGAAATAAACTTTCGTCAATAGAAATTTTAGCATCGGGTTTGTAACTCTCCAAGATTTTCTTCAGTAAATAATTTAACACAAGATTTATTTAAACAATTTCTGTGAGCTTGCACTCCTCCAGAAAAACTCGAGAATGACAGTAAAGAATAAAACGGTAACTTTGGGTTACCCTAAAAGCTCGAAATTTTGGGGAAGACCGTCCCATGTGTGAAGACGATTCCAATAAGAATTGAAAGAAACACAAAGTAATAAAGGATCTCGTAAGATGGCAGGACCAACAAGAAGGACTAGAATTAAGATTTGGTGTCTAAAAACGCTTTCCCCATCGAGAGATGGATTATTTCGAAAGGCGCGTCTATAGACGCTTACCCCAGGGGTTAATATTGCATTATTATTTACATCCCCTACCTAACTTCAAAACATTGGGTGCATCTGAGACTCAGGTGTATTTCATATTTGATAGTACATGGTATATGAATTTCCTTTCACTCTAAGGGTATTTCAAAATTTAAGGAAGGTCAATTTCATCATGCTTCATTGCTAGGCTTGACTGCAACTACCAGAAATGTAGGAAAATATATGAAGTGAAATGCAAAGTCAAACATATCAACTAAACGTTTAATCACCACTAAAGAAGAACTATGATATTATATCAAATATTGTATTAAAAATAAGTCACTAAGATGTTAAATTATTATTTGACATGGTTTTGACAAAATATACATNTATCTTCAAGGGGCACATGCAAATTATGAGTTGAGCTTACTTCCATTATTCTTCCCACAGTTGAAAACAAAAAACTAAACGTTTGGCACATACACTAGGCTAGGCTGCTATACTTCAGGCCATTCTTCTCCTCTCTGAGGTAATTTGTTTATATTATACATTGTAGGATCTCAGATCAAAATGTAAAAATTTTGTTTTGAGGGAGCTGGGATAACTGATCTTGAACGTTTGTATAATGGTGATCTTAGTGGGGATAAGAGTCCTTTCAAGGTTCTCTAGCCTTGTTCTCTTCTACAGCCATCCCTTTTATGACCCTTACAGGACATTCAAGTGTTAGGAACTCCATCAAAGGCACGTGGGTGGCATGCTATTGGCCCATAGCAGGCAAACTCTTGGTAGGCTTGGTAGCGTATGCCCTAAATTTTTTCAGCAAGTGAAAGTTACATTTCACACATCAATTATGATTTGCTCATAATTTTACCAAAACCAATTATTACGACTGCTTGAACTACTGCTTTGAAATCCTTTGTAAAAATATCTAGCACAATATTGTACGCACATGAATGCTGAAAGTAAATGCAGTACTCATCAGATAATTATTTTTCTGCGGGATCTTCTACATCAAGTTGTATATATTTACACTGTACACAATTTACAGTACATTTGCACCATACAAAATTTACACTACGCGCTGGTTGCGCTGAATGTCAGAAGTCCTTTTCTGCATGGTATACCCGGAAGCAAGGAGTAGCACACAGCCACCCATTGCATCATTATAATAAACGCAAACCTCTGGTTTCATCTTCATACCACACTTTCTTTCTTTTACCGACTTCATTTTTGCATCGTGAATACTGCTAAGCATATAAACATCACTTCTGTCTCTCCTTTTCAACACCATCAACTT